>PIJE02001393.1:62585-70085 GCA_002895965.2 Coryphaenoides rupestris
TTCGTCTTCACACACACACACACACACACACACACACATCCTCAGAGGGGCAGGATTAAATGTGTGTAAAAACCATTCCCCCTGAACCCCAAGGCTGTGTTGTTGTTGTTGTTGTTGTTGTTGTTGTTGTTGCTGACGCGTCCATAAGGACTCCCGGAGCCTCCGGCCCCTTCAGCTCCTTCCTCTCGCCTTCCTGCTGTCCTCGACTCCTCCTTCTCCTACCTGGTGGAGCAGGTGTTCCGTCTGTAGCTCCGCCTTGAGGCTGGACCAGGCATGAACCAGAGCACTCAGGACATCACTTATTATACACCAGGAGAAGTAGAGCAGGAGATCATTCACGGAAGCATTACATCTACATTTACATTTACATTTACATTGACATTTAGGGAATTTGTCAGACACTTTTATCCAAAGCAGCTTACAAAGAGTACATGTGTTGAAGGAGAGACAGCAATATATCACTGTGGTACATAAAGATAAGAACAGAGCAGGTTTCAAGCGTTCATAGTTGCGAGGCTAATAGAACAAGTATTCATAATTGTTAGGTTCCCTGCATAATATCTGGGATAAGAGCAGACGTGGAGACACATCCGGCTTTCAAGCAAGGCGGCCAAGAAAGCAAAAGCCACAGTAGAAACAATTTTCTCATTTATTCAAATTCAAATCTAGACGTTGATTGCAAAAAATCGCCGTCGCACGTTTATTTATTTGACCGAGAGATCACTTTACCGGGTCAACATTGAAGTCGTCCGTGCTTCAAAGAAACCGGATCTCGGTTATTTTTGAAGTGTACATCTGCGGCGGTGATTCATCTCAAAATAATAAAGCTGAATTCTCAATGACTTTGCGCGAGCCGTGTTGTTTATTATCAGTGGCGATACCCAAGAGAAGCCGCCGCGTCCATCTGCTGGAAGCGGACGGCGTCAGATGTGCCATCAGAACGCCTTGGCTCCGCCCTTCTCAAGATGTCCACTCTCTTCCTCCGCCGCCGCTGCCGCCGCCGCCGCCAAAAGGGTCTCTTAAAGGTGGTCCAAGCAGCCATCTGGTGCCGCACACCAAGCAGGTTGGAGATGCACGCGAGCGGCTATGCAAACACCATGTGGATCCAATGAAGCTCCCTCTCCTGAGGTGCCCCGCTTTGCCTGGGAATCTCTTTTCCATTTGATCGCTTCCAGCTCGCTTGTTGTAGCACGGCGGGGTGGCGGGGGGGCGGGCGGGTTGTTGAAAGGAAGGATAACAGACTAGGGGGGGGTTGGGGGATAATATTGCCTCATTGGTGGTAATGAAGTCTCGAATATACGGTATATGTCGTACATATGCACATTGGAAGTACTAATACTAAGTAATCCTGCAATTTGTATTGTCGGTATTGTATTGTTCTTATTGCACATTCCACTGAGAATCTTGAAGGAGTTCACGCGGTCATACGGTCCGCGGTGGTTCGCTTAACAGCTAGCACCACGTCTCATTGGAGGTCATAGAGGTCAACTCAGTTCAAATGAGGTAGCATCTACCCAGCAGGTACTGGGCAAGCATTACTCATCGGCCGATACGAAGTTATGATGTAATAGCGTCTTAATCACCTTTAAACTGCTAACTAAAGACCATAAGCCGCTCGCAAGTCGTAACGGCTCTGCCTTCTGTTCACACAGTTAACTCTCAATGGGGAAAATCCCAGTGTGTGTTTTTGGATACGTCTTTGTTGTTTTAATATATACAATTAAAACAACAACTCAGAGATGGATACCGAGTAAGGACGGCTGTATTCGTCTTGGTTTCTTCGTATACTGTGTACTATAGCGGACAAAAAAACGTGCAGAACGCCAACGACTACATTGAAATAAAGCAGAAATAAAGTGAACTCATTGTGAAATACAACCATTTTGCTTATTAAATGCATGAATAATTTCCCAATGGCTCATTTGTTGTTACAGATAACACAACAGATAAAAGTTTGGGGAAAGTGTCGTCATCACAGCCGAGATCCATCACCTTTTAAAAGTTTTTTAAAAAGGCGGCATTAACATAAAAGTCGATCGCGAGGCGATGCGGCCGACTCTCAAGATTATAGATTAGCGCTCGTAAAGATTCAGAAGTCACGTTGTCCACTGAATTGATGGGGAAACTTGTTATCATATCAGGACAGCTTGTTCTCACAAATTGGAGTGAATATTTTACATATTAATAATATTGTTCTGCACGTCGTGTGCCCGGTATTGATCGGCGCGTTATACAGTACATAGAAAAACGTCGTGTCGTAACTGTACAGCCGTGTTGTCACACAAAAACAATAATTATAATAAACGCACAACGCGGGAAAGTGATGAATAATGAATGAACAACGGGCCAGTAAGTCAGCTCACCTCGGCGTGTCGTGCGGATGTGCAAATAACTTCTTAAGTCATCTCCATACGCATGGAAATGTGAACGGTTACTTCTGGAGGCCATTTAGATCTACATTTACATTTACATTTACATTTACATTTACATTTCGGGCATTTGACAGACGACTTTTATCCAAAGCGACTTACAAAGAGTACATTTGTGGAAATAGACAGCAAAATATCGCTGTGGTGCATAAAGATAAGGAACAGGATTCAAGCGGATTCAAGGATTCATTTCATAATTGATCGGTTGCCTGCGTACGTGCCATTCTGAGCACATTACCAACACCTAAGAACGTACAATACGCTAAACAAACTACTCTTAATAATGACGTACCAAGGTTAGGAGAGGGACGGCGGGGGGGGGCGTTCCGCAGAGTCCAGGTGAACTCTGAACAGGTGAGTCTCGAGTCCGGCCTCAAACGGTCCGTAAAGCCGATGTGTGCGGCGTCAGGACTCAACATAAGACGCGTAATTCACCGGCTCTTTTACGCTCGTCCTGTTCCAGCTACGCTTCTCGTCTCGTCTAAATGGATTAAGTTGAGACGCGGCCAGGAGGGGGGGTTTCTCAGTGGAACTACTTTTCGGTTCAATAAGGCAGAGACTTCAATGAGGAGTTCCCAGAAAGCGGCTCTGTTGTAATTTGAGGTTCCACGCTGGGCAGGTGAGCCAGCTTAGCGTTCTCAGACGGGAACAAGTACAGTAATGTCTGACGTGGTCCGGGAGGATCCCGCCACCGCAAACATATTTCCTCTTAGCTCTTTAGTTCTTGTAAAAAAAAAAAAAAATGGTATAAAGCTGGAAGCAATTTTGGCAGAGCCAGCTCTTACCAACTCACTCTCTCTCTCTCTCTCTCTCTCTCTCTCTCTCTCTCTCTCTCTCTCTCTCTCTCTCTCTCTCTCTCTCTCTCTCTCTCTCTCTCTCTCTCTCTCTCTCTCGGTCTGTCTGTCTCTCTCTCGCTCTCTCTCTCCTTCTCTCTCTGTCTCTCTGTCTGTCCGTCCATCCGTCCCCCCGTCCTCTCTCTCTTCTCTCTCTCTCTCTCTCTCTCTCTCTCTTCTACCCCAACCCAACCCCTGATAATGTGTAGCTGTCTAGACAAACCAGTGTCCACGGCACACACACACACACACACACACACACTGCCCAGTGAATAACCTTGGAACTCCAGTTGGCAAAAGTTTAATTCTCTCCTCTCTCAAAATCCCAGCAGGAATGAGAAATATAATAAAAAAATATATAAAAGGCAGTACAGCATATAATGTTAAAAAAAATCTGTGAAACACACAAACATTTTTGAAAAAAATATAGAATAAGGTGGAGTACAGTACAGACCATGTATATCTGCATGTATGTATGTATGTATGTCATAAGTCATAAGAATGTGTCATAAGTCATCAGCATTAGTCAGGGATGCCAGGGATGTCAGAGACACGGTGCAGCAGATAGGACCCACGTTAAGCAGGCCACGCCCACTCGCCCCCCCACTCTCCTGCCATTGGCTAATTAAATGCCCACAGCAGCTATAGGCTGGGATTGGATGGGACAGCCGGCCACTTAGTATAAATACACACAGCTGGCTAGTTAGAGCAAGAAGCCCTCGCTCACTGGTTTCCGCTGTGCGTGTGCGTGTGCGTGTGCGTGTGCGTGTGCGTGTGCGTGTGTGTGGTGTGTGTGTGTGTGTGTGTGTGTGGGGCATGTGTGTGTGTGTCTGTGTGTGTGTGTGTGTGTGTGTGCTGTGTGTTGGTGATGTGTGTGTGTATGTGTGTGTGTGTGTGCGTGTGTGCATGTGTGTGTGTGTGTGTGTGCTAGTGTGTGTTGTGTGCGTGCGTGTGTGTGTGTGTGCATGTGTGTGTGTGTGCGTGCTGTGTGCGTCTGTGCCAGGTGTGTGCATGTGTGCGTATCTGTGTGTGTGCTTGTGTGCATGTGTGTGTGTGTGCTTGCGTCAACATGTGTGTGTGTGTGTGTGTATGCGTGTGTGTGCGTGCATGCGTGCTTGCGTGTGCGTCTGTGCCAGGTGTGTGCATGTGTGCGTATCTGTGTGTGTGCTTGTGTGCATGTGTGCGTATCTGTGTGTGTGCTTGTGTCAACATGTGTGTGTGTGACGTGTGTGTGCCAGTTTATCCAGCTGCCAAGTGCCAAGTGTGTGTTCTGTGCGCTGCTGTGTGAAGCTGCTGTGAGGCTGTGATTCCGAACCGTTATTTTCTGTGTCTTTCCTCAAAGGCAGCAGTCGCCGCCGCTGTAAAGCCACACGTGGCGGCTCAGTCATCGGCTGATTTAGCATTCATCGGCGCTTTGGTTCGGCTTCCTGCGAGGTCATTAGCAACCATTCACTGGCTGCTTTACATCGAACATTTGGACAAGCTTCATTGGGAAGGAACGTTTTTGGAACGGCCGTCCGCACTGATATTGGTCACTCGCCATATTTGAGGGCATAGTTCAGTGTAATTAAATCAGATCGTCATTTTGAGACCGAGGGGGGAAAACAAGAGAAATCTAACGGGTATAAGACTGTCTTTGGCCGTCATGATAATGATAGATGGGTCTTCAAAATGGGGTTTAACTTGGGGGTGTGGGGGCGGAGTCAGGATTTGCAGGAGTTAGGTTCGAACCACACTGACTAACTCCCCAACAGTTCTGCATATTGTAGGGGTTTTACCTGGTGGTGTTTAATCAAAGTCCCCAGATCGGTATATCTGGGTCTGGGTCAATAACTGAATGGAGAGAAAGTCCGGTTGTTTTGAATGTGTGTCTGTCTGTCTGTCTGTCTGTCTGTCTGTCTGTCTGTCTGTCTGTCTGTCTGTCTGTCTGTCTGTCTGTCTGTCTGTCTGTCTGTCTGTCTGTCTGTCTGTCTGTCTGTCTGTCTGTCTGTCTGTCTGTCTGTCTGTCTGTCTGCCTGCTACCGTGGGTCTCTCCAAGCCGCTCGAATGCCACATTAGCATAAGCAACCAGAGACGAGCAAAGCAAATGTCATTTTATTTACCCTTCGCGCAGACCCACCGCACACCGTCCAAAATGGACCGAATCCAGACAGAGTCGACTGCAGGCTGCAGGCTCAGAGAGGAGCGGTTCTGGACCAGCAGTTGACACTGAAGTCTGCCTGTGCTGGCTGTGTTGGCAACAGTAGTCATCAGGATTAGTATGAATTAGTCATTGTCGCTAAAAATATAACTTCACGTTATGAGCAGAAATCCGTCATCGTCCGCATTGTCTGAACTGCGCAGGTGTCGTCCGGAACTGCTCCATCTAGAACTCCTCTGCCCAGAACTACTCTGTCTAGAACTGCTCCATCTAGAACTCCTCTGTCCAGAACTACTCTGTCTAGAACTCCTCTGTCCAAAAATACTTTGTTTAGAACTGATCTCTCAAGAACTCCTCTGTCCAGAACTACTTTGTCTAGAACTGTCTAAACGAGCCGGTATGAACTGCTGCTTTATGAACGAGCCTCTCCACAAAACATCACCATTTCTGTTAAATACATACAGTACAGTATATACGTCAATTGCCGAGGTGAACAATTATTCCGGGTTTCATACAAAAAGTGAATGACTGTACTTCATTATGATTGCGTCCACGACCGTCCATGGGCTCAGTTGTCTCCCCTGCATGCGCGACCCGGCCAGTGTCTCCGTGCAGAAGCCGCGCCGGGTCTCCTGAGGCGTTACGCAGGAATCCCAGAGCATTATTTCTCGAGCATAATCCCTGTCTGCCTTCCATTGGCTGCTCCATCGGCGGTCAGGCCTGAGTGATTCCGCCGGGAGGGCCGCAGCATATTCCAGAAGCAGTGCAGTACATCGCTATTCTCTATTGATTTGCCCGCGAGCGAGCGAGCGGCGCGCTGGACCAAGTGCCACGTGTTCAGCGCGATAAGTGCAGGAGACTCACAGACCCCTGGACTGCGGGGTCCCGAGGGGCCCCTGCTTTGTAAATAAGCGATGGGGGTCGTGGGAGAGAGTGTGTGTGTGTGGTTGTGTGTGGTGTGTGTGTGTGTGTGATGTGTGTGTGTGTGTGTGTGTGTGTGGTGGTCATTTAGAGCAAGGAAAAGCCATATAGAGAGAGAGTGTGTATACCTGCGTGCGTGGAAGAGTCGGTATCCTGTGACCATTGATTGGTCCGTGCAAGTATTTATCACACACACACACACACACACACACGCCGTGCGCGCACACACACCCACACACATGCACAACACAGGTTGGCTCACGAGTGCGTGTGTACATACGTGGTTAACATATGTACATGCATAACATACATACTGTACATACATACATACATACTGTACATACATGCACGAAACAAACAAACAGAGAAAGTCAACTTTGGAAACACACACACACACACACACACACACACACACACACACGAGACTCATAAGATTTAGACAGGGGGGGGAACCCTTGTGGGCACCGCGAGGGTGGTGGAGGTGGGTGGAGGTGGGTGGAGGTGGGTAGCTGGGTAGGGGTAGGAGTCAGGGGTGGTGGTGGTGGTGGGGCGGTGTTTATTTTAGGTGCAGCAGTATACTCCATTCCCGAGTGAATGGACGAGCCTTGTCCGACTTATTTTGATACGGAGGACGGGGGACGGGGGACGGGGGGGAGGCAGGGTTTGGTGTTTGGTGTTTGGTGTTGCCGGAGCAGTTAAGGATACCGGAGAAAAAAAAGTCTATGGAGCGGCTGAAGCGGCTCTGTTTAGTAATCGGTCGGAAAGGAAAACATGGGCGGCCTCGATGGGGCCGTCGAGAGGTGTTGAGGTGCGGGGGTCGAGGGGGTCGAGGGGGTCGACGGGGGGCGAGGACTCCTCATAATGTCGGGTTTGTGCTCCTCACTCAGGGACCGTTTATTTATTTTCTCAATCAAATGTTGCACGCGTTCCGATATTCTTTTCGTTTGACGAAATGGGATTCAATGGAGTCAATGATCTCCTTAAAATCCCGTCTTAAAACACACTTTTATCTGAGAGACTTTCCTGATTTTACCGGAGTTTCAATTTCTGTGATCTGTCTTTTATTTATTTAATTTCTGTATTGGTTTTATTGGTTTTATACACAAGACATTTGAACTGTCTTTTTTGAAACGCTCTATAAATAAAGATTATTATTATATTATTATATTAAGTACAG
>PIJE02001393.1:77585-87585 GCA_002895965.2 Coryphaenoides rupestris
CAGATATAATTTGGATAATTAATGTCTAATTGAATCTGAAATTGTATAAATGTGAACATCACTATCGACTCCTTGATCTTTCTCCTCCAGGAGTTGGTCGGCTGTTGGAGTGCGGGGACGGCTAACCGCTCGCTAGCATGAACACGACGAGCGGCTGTATGTCGTCGATGCCGCTGGGTTACAAGCCCAGCCCAGGACCCTACATTGCCGCCGAGCTGATCATAGCGCTGGTGGCCATCGTCGGAAACCTCCTGGTGTGTCTGGCGGTGAGTCGGAACCGGAGACTACGGACCGTCACCAACTACTTCCTGGTGAGGAGCGGGCGGGTGTACCGGAATCCACCTCGCTGTCTGACAAATTCAGTGGCAACAATATACACATTGAACCCTGAAAGAAACAGCAAATAACAAATAGCTATAGCCTGCCGTCTCTTAAAGGGGCCATATTATACCACCAGGAGTGAGTGTGATTAGCTATTGCAAGCTTTTTCACAATTGCCATGTGACTACCGTCCAGTGACATCACAAGTGGGGATGTATGCCGACTAGATCAGTTTACCTGTCGGTACAGTACAGTCCTCTGGGTAGGCTGGTAGACTGATCTAGTAATCATACATCTTGGTGGACATTCCCACTTGTGATGTCCCTAGACGGTAGCCACGTGGCAATTGTGAAAAGGCTCGCAATGGCTAATCACACACCTGGTAGCGTAATATGTCCCCTTTAAAATAGCATGCGCATTTCCGCGTTCCTGCTTTCTGTCCCTCGCGTGGCCAGGTGTCGTTGTCAGTGGCGGACTTCTTGGTGGGGCTGGTGGCCATCCCCTGTGCCGTGCTGACGGACCTGGGCCGACCGCACCACGACCTGCCCCTCTGCCTGGTGCTCCTCAGCATACTGATGGTGCTCACGCAGGTGGGGCAGGAGGTCCTTTCCATTTAGGTCTGGGTCAGTGTACCAATATTGCACTAGCTACTAGGCGCACCGGCACTTATTTGTATATCTGTACGTCCCAGCACTTAAAGTAGCTTTTAGCATTGTGTAGCATCTTATCGTGGCTAGATTAGCATCTTATCCTCGCTATTTTAGCATCTTATCCTAGCTATCTTGGCATCTCATCCTAGCTATCTTAGCATTTTATCCTAGATAGCTTAGCATATTATCCTAGATAGCTTAGCATATTATCCTAGATATCTTGCTGTTCACCAGCAAGGGGTTAACCTAGCAATTATGAGGGCTCGAAAGTTGTTCTATTCTAATCTTACTGTCAGCGATATATTGTTGTTGTTTCACTCTCTTCGGACAAATGTACTTATTGTAAGTTGCTTTGGACAAAAGTGCCTGCCAAATGCCCTAAATGTAAATGTAGAAGATTAGCAAAATCAACAAACATGTTTAAACTGACGCAAAAAAGACCCTTCCATTCCAAAGTTATGGCAACAACAAATATAGCAAAAAGATCACTTGAAGATTGAACCTCACAATGAACCTCAGCACCCCTGAACCCTGAACATTCACATTCAAATTCCCTGAAATTTCTCTCTGCCAGAGCTCCATCCTCAGCCTGCTAGCAGTGGCTCTGGAGCGCTACGTGGCTATCCTGCGACCCTTCCACTACCAGCGGGTGATGAGTCCCAGGAACGCCCGGCTGGCCCTGGTGGTCACCTGGAGCCTGGCCCTGGTCTCAGGCTCCGTCCCCCTCATGGACTTGCAGCGGCAGAACCAAGATTCTTCGTAAGACCTCCTGGTGGATCCGTCTTGGAAGTGTGCTGGTGGTGGTGATGGCGGTTGTTTTCAATGTTGCATTGCTTGTTGCCAGAGCCCACATTCTAACCCGAACCTTAACACTGAAATTAACTACCTGAAAGTTTGTAACCTAAAGTTAGCCATCTTTAATCTCCGACCTAACCTTAGTCTGGCTCTTACCTAGCACCTAAAATGTACCATGATAATTATAATCTCAATTATTGGGAATGCACCATGAGATGAGATGATGATTATATCAAATAAGAGTGGGGATAAGTAGGCACAAAGGGATGGATTGAAGAACAGATGGATGGATGATGGATGGCAAACAGACAGAGGAACCTTTTGATGATCAGCAAACAAAGTACTTGAGAATGTTGGAGGTTGGATGGGCCAGTTAAAGCATGTCTTCGCTGAGCTCTGTGTTTCTGTGGCGCAGCTCAGCACAGATGCTAAATCTTACCCAAAAACTCCTTCAAATAATAATAATACATATATAGCGCTTTTAAAGGGTACTCAAAGACGCTTTACAATGAACAATAAACATATAACATAAACGTACACAGCTACGGAATACAGAGTACAGAAACAAAAAACAAATATAGAGGTTGTAGAGTGAAAGAGAATGGTGGAGGTGGAGGTCAGATACTGTAGGCTTTCTTGAAAAGGTGGGTTTTGAGTTGGTTTTTAAAATAAGTGAGTGTGTCAGAGTTTCTGATGTTAGGAGGCAGGGAATTCCAGAGGGTTGGGGCAGCGACGGCAAAGGCTCTGTCCCCCAAGGTGCGGTACTTGGTCTTGGTNGGTNGTGTGTGTGTGTGTGTGTGTGCGTGTGCGTGCATGTGTGTGTTTCTCAGGCTTGCAGGAACCAGGAGAGGGCTTGAGATGGAGAGCCCGGCAGCTGGGGAATCGCTGTTCAGTGTGCGGTCGTATTCACCGGCGTCCAACGCGGTCCGGATGCGCCAACTTCCTCTCTAGCCCCTCTCCCCTCCCCCCCCCCCCCCCCCCTCATGCTTACAGTGTCTACACACACGTGCACACTTTGACTCAAATGGATTGAGGACACACAGATATGCATACACACACACACACACACACACACCCATTCATGCTCAACCACACACGCACACACACACACACACACACACACACACACAGACACACACACAGACACACACAGGCACATACACAGACACACACACACACTGGCATACACACACTGGCATACACACACACTTACACAAAACTAAATAATTTAGCTTCCATCAAATGAAGAACCAAACTACTTAGAAAAACTAAATTATCTCGCTCTCGCTCTCTCTCTCTCTCTCTCTCTCTCTCTTTAGTCTCCCCCTTCCCTCCCTCCATCCCTTCCCTCCCTCCTCTCCCCTCCCTCCCTCTCTCCCTCCCTCCCTCCCTTCTCTCCCTCCCTCCATCCCTTCTCTCCTCTCCCTCCCTCCCTCCTCTTCCCTCCCTCTCTCCCTCCTCCATCCCTTCTCTCCCTCTCTCCCTCCCTTGTATCTCTCCTTCCCTCCCTCCCTCCCTCCCTCCCTCCCTTTCTCCCTCCCTCCCTCCCTTCTCTCCCCTCACTCCCTCCTCTCCCCTCCCTCCATCCCTTCTCTCCCTCCCTCCCTCCCTCCCTTGTATCTCTCCTTCCCTCCCTCCCTTCTCTCCCTCCCTTCTCTCCCTCCCTTCTCTCCCTCCCTCCCTCCCTCACGGTGAAAGCTGGTGAATGATAAGTCAGGGCTCCATTTTAGCGCCTTTATGCATTTCATTATCGCGCAGCCACACAGCCACACAGCCACACAGCCACACAGCCACACAGCCACACAGCCACGCGTCGCCACACAGCCACACAGCCACACAGCCACACAGCCACACAGCCACACAGCCACACAGCCACACAGCCACGCGTCGCCACACAGCCACACAGCCACACAGCCACACAGCCACACAGCCACGCGTAGCCACACAGCCACACAGCCACGCAGCCACGCGTCGCCGCGCAATCTGCTCGTTCCCAAGAGAGCGAGAGCAGCGGTGTGATTGGATCATCATGGTCTGTAATGGACACCGCGGCCCACCTCCCCACGATGCACTCACAACCTGCGAGAGTGTCTACAACACCACAACACACAACCATTGGTTTGAGAAAAGACGCATTTAAATGGCGTCTCGACTCGATCTATCGGGTGAAATGCTTTCCTCACGCCGTGTTTTATCCTGAATCCAGTTAACGGCAAACATTAACTGCATTAGCATTGCTGTTGTGTAATGTGTGACTGAAAAAACTCCAATTTCATGATCAATTTGCTCCACAGCTCCCTGCGGCACGCCACGCACAGAAACAGATAATTTCATCGTCATTGCACTAAATATCCATACAATTAAAGATATCATGGATAAAGATTAAAGACCTCATGAGATTTCTAACGGTGTCATTTTTTACATTGGTTGGAACAATCCAACAAACCTTCATCGCTCAGATTTATATGCAGAACGAAGGAAACGTAAGTTAATTTTCAAATCAAAATTGTGAATCTTGTGAACCTATCTCAATGAAAAAAATGTCCATTCCCAATTGTAGAAGATATGCACATTAATCGCAGTGTTAAGCAAGTACTTCCCAACATTTTTGTCGTCTTCACCCGTCTATATTTAACGTTGAAAACCCCCCCAACATGTCACGTCTTTCAAAATGAACTTTGCAGAAATATTACAATTACATTCTCCAGGAAAGGGGGAACGGAAGATGACTGAATGTTCCGTCTGAATGTTCATCATTTCATCATTACGGTGCAAGAAAAAAAAATTAAATAAAAGCAAAGAATAATTAAAGAGCAGAATGAGAGGGAAGCAAATCGCCGGCCAGCCCCCGGAGCAGCGGGGGTCCTGAGGCCTGACGGCGTCGTCTCTCTGCCACGGTTCACTCACTTTGCAGATGAGGTTGGCAGCGCTGGCCAATGGAAGCGGTTTTATTTTTGTACTTTTTTTTTTTTTTTGTACGCTTAATTTATGACCTCTGCAGAGGAAAGTGCATTAGGAAGATCAGCCCGCGACAACCTTTTGCCCACCCTCTGTCTGCCACGTACGCGCCAAAACCGGCCCGCCACTCAGACACACACACATACGCACACACACACACACGCACACACACATGCACACACACGCACACACTCACAGACAGACACTCACACTCACAGATTCAATGTGTGTGCGTAAAATTTAAACAGCTATGATGGGGAGTTTTGAGTGTGTGAGTGAGTGAGTGTGTGTGAGTGAATGAGACAGAGAGAGAGAAAGAGAGAGAGAGAGAGAGAGAGACACTGACTGGAGGTCAGTCACTAACCTAACTTCCCTATACTCATATGTCTGATATGTATGATGTATGACCATATAGGTCATGCTCACAATGATTGAGAGAGAGAGTGGATGAGGATTCATTTGCTTTTATTTAATTTATTGATTCATTCATTATAATTTTTTATAAATGTGTATTTTTATTTTACATTCCACAGCATCCATCTCACTGTACAAGCCCGGGTCTCACTCATCGAGTCATCAGCGCGTAAAAATGCAAAAGTTTGTTCTCAGGATGTGGACCAGACCAGACTCACGCCTCTGACACACTGGTCATAAACCGATAGCGGGAACAGAATTGCACTTTACTGAATTCCCCCCCCCGCTGTCTGCCTCTCAGGGAACCGCGGATGAGAACTGTGATCCTGAATCACCATGAGGGGAGATAAGGAGAGAGAAGCGAAGAAACCACGGAGACGCAGAACATCTGGAAGGTCTCTTGATAGACAGCAGATATGGTCGTCAATGGCCCTGGATGGGCAGATGTTACATACACACCGGATGGCTCTATTTGAGTGTATTACTGCATTAGAGATGGTTGTGAATGGGTGCTTTATGGGAGGAATATAACTAGAACGGTTAGGTTATGGATCGATATTAACTTCTATTAGCCTTGCAACTATGAACGCTCGAAACCATAAAGCTTTATGTACCACAGCGATATACTGTATTGCTTACTCTTTGTAAGTAGCTTTGGATAAAAGCATCTGCCAAATGCCCTAAATGTTAACGTAAATGTAAATGTAATGTAACGTGCACGTGGGTAAAGTAACACTCCGGACAGACGTGGAAATTCACTTGGGCAGCAGTTCCCAGACGATATATAAAAAATTCCCAGGAATCCTGTGGAATTCCTGCCCCACGGGGGGAAGCCTTTCTTCGACCCGCCGACACCGAGACAGGCACGGGCCGTGATGTCATCGATTGCCAACTCCTCGGGAGACAATGATGATGTCATGAACATGCGGGATTCCCGGCGAGGTCACGGTGGGGGGGGGGGTCACGGCATTGTACACGAGTCAGTCAGTCTGTCTGTCATGTGTCTCTGCAGGGGGGGGGGGGGGGGGGGGGGCGGTGTAACGTGAGCGGGCCAGAGGAGTATCATTGTCCATCGTGACCGTACATACCTACCCCACAGACGATGGACGGCGTTCCCAGCACGCTGCGGTGGAACGCTATCCTTTGGAATCCAAAATAGATACGAGCAGCGTCTTCTGCTCCGAGCGACCGCCGGACAACTGATGAGAAAGTAAGTACTCAGATCTTTTGCTTCAGTAAACGTTGTGATACTACACTGTACAAGTTGTGATACTAGTACAAGTCACTCCGTGGAAAAAGATAAAAGTACAGAACTATTTGCATCCAAATAGTTTGAGTACCAAAAGTAAAAGTACTCGTTATGCAAGTCAAGTCGTCGATTTTATTGCGTCGGCCTTAATCACTGTTACAATCTCTAAGGGCTTTACAGGTCATATGCAGAATGGCACATTTCAGAAAAATATATATTAGATTATTGGATTATAATTATTCATGCATTAATGCGTTCATATTGCATTACTTACTGCTGGGTAGCTTGTGAATCCCCCCCCCCGGGGGACCAATAAAGCCTTATTGAAAAACTAACATCATAACTCATTTATTGATTATATTTCGTCGTTAATTTTAATCTGCAAAGTAAGTAGTAACTAAAGCTGTCAGATAAAACTATAATGGACTAAAAAGTGCAATGTTTGCCTTTGGGATGCAGAGGAGCAGAAGCATAAAGGAACAGAAAATAGAATAAAATAGAAGAGAAGTACTCAAGTCAAGTGCAGAACTCGAGTAAATGTACTCAGTTACTTTCCACTCACTCACTCACCCATTGGAGCTAAATGGTTCAAAGAGAGAGAGAGAAGAGAGAGAGAGAGAGAGAGAGAGAGAGAGAGAGAGAGAGAGAGTGGAGGTGGCCCAACAGGAACGTAGGGGGAGTTATGTCATCGGCGGCAGCATCATCATCGCTAACGGCAACAACAACAACAACAGATACACAGGAGGAGGAGGAGGAGGAGGAGGAGGAGGAGGAGGAGGAGGAGGACGTTCCAGGAAGCAACACAGAACAGCATGCGGCTGGCTGGGACAAAACAACAACAGACACTGTAGATTCCTGCACGGTTCCGAAGAGGACGGCTTGATGAGCGTTTGACATCGATGTGCCCGAAAACAATCACAGTATCCATGTTCAATCGTAACTTTATTTGTATAAAGCTCCTTTAAAGACAAGAGTTTACAAAGTGCTTTGACAGACAAAGTAAAAACAGGTTTCTCAGAAGACAGCAGAACAACAGAAAGCAAAACAGAACGGCCAAACAGAAGCAAGACAAGATCGCGGTCAAGTTAAGATAAAGTTGGAACTAGAATACAAATAAATGATAAATAAAATAAAAATAGAATAGAATAGAGAAAAATAAATACAAAATAAAAGCATTAAAAGAATACAGGCAATAAAAGGACCGTCACTCCACCGGGCTCAAACTGAGCAATTTTAGTCTCGGCGAAGCAATTCTATGTTCCATATATATGAGGATGATGAAGATGACGGTGATGACGGTTAAGGCAAAAACCGCAGAGGTTTTACGGCCGCGCCGGCTACGGTGAATTAAACCGCCGTCGATTGAACGCGACCTCTGACGCACATTTTGCAAACTCCGTGGCCCGAAGAAGCGAGGGAAACCATGGCAACGGCAGGGCCCCAACAAGGCCTCGGAGACAGTCGACCGTTGACCGTGCCGTCTCTCCCCCAGGAAGGAATCTGCAAATCTATATGATCTAAACTCGATCATCTTACATCACGATTGTTTTGATTATCTATATTTTAATCGGGATATGCGTATACTATTGATGTGTATGCGTATATCGATGTACTTTTAAGACCGCCCCCCCCCTTGGCATGCACCTGTTTTTGGGGGCGCCAACGTCTGAAAACAATTCTTTTAGATATTTCCAGGCAAGGAAAAGCGCGGAAAGGACGGTTCGATTTTTCAGACGGAATATTTGATGTGACGTCTTATATCCGCGGCGATGTCTCCGAGGCATCGAATGTAAAGATGGCCGACGGCGAGCGAGCTCCTCGAGGCGCGCCGTCGGCTTATATATTCCGTATGTTCCCGCGGAGATTGTCATTCATAAAAAGTTGCGTCGGAGCTTTGAAGCGTCTGTCGCGGCGCCGGAGCAGCTGCTAATGTAAAGAGAAGTAGGAGGAATAATTGGTGTGAAAACGCTTCCTGGCAAACGATTTAAAAGCTCATTTATGCGCCGCGGTACAAGTGGTTCTCGCCGCCACTCGACGCAATAGACCAGACCGGGGACGGTGTGCAAACAACAACAACAACAACAACAACAAGCAACAAAGAAAGTCAGGCTGAACCTCGTCGTCGTTGTCGTTGTTGTTGTTGTTGTTGTCTGGGCTGATGGAATATGATCTTTGCCGTCTTCAGTGGGAAATCGTTGCGCTGACTCACCCCCCCCGCCACACAGCGGCGACCACAGATAACCGGTGAGTCATCAGACGCTGGGGGAAAGGTCATCTTATCAGAAGTTAGTCGTGGCGATCGGCCGCCGCCGCCGCGCCGCCACCGCCGCCGCCGCCGCGACGACGACAGCATCTAGGTCTCTAGGTGAGGTAGGGGGGTGGTGGAGGGTAGGAGAGGAGAGGAGAGGAGAGGAGAGGAGAGGAGAGGAGAGGAGAGGAGAGGAGAGGAGAGGAGAGGAGGGAGAGGAGAGGAGAGGAGAGGAGAGGAGAGAGAGGAGGAAAAGAGGAGGGGAGGAGGAAAGAGGAGGGGAGGAGGAGAGGAGAGGAGAGGAGAGGAGAGGAGAGGAGAGGAGAGGAAAGTAGGAGAGGAGAGGAGAGGAGAGGAGAGGAGAGGAGAGGAGAGGAGAGGAAAGTAGGAGAGGAGAGGAGAGGAGAGGAGAGGAGGGGAGAGGAGAGGAGAGGAGAGAAGCAGGGAGGAGAGAGGAGGAAAGGAGAGAGAGGAGGAAAGAGAGGGGAAGAGGAGAGGAAAGGAGGAGAGGAGAGGAGAGGAGAGAGGAGAGGAGAGAGAGGAGAGGAGAGGAGAGGAGAGAGAGGAGAGAGAGGGAGGAGAGGAGGGAGGAGAGAGAGAGGAGAGAGGAGGAGAGGAGAGGAGAGGAGAGAGGAGAGGAGAGAGGAGAGAGGAGATGAAGGAGAGGAGAGGACAGGAGTGAACAGGGAGAGAGAGGAGGAAAGGAGAGGAGGGGAGGAGAGAAAAGAGGAAGTTTTATTTATAAGCCATAATCAAGATTCAGTGTTTGTTCCAAAATTAAATCCTTTGGTCCTGCACTTTAAGCAAGGTGCTCACATAATGTTCCTGTCTGGTAAATCACCAGAGATATATATATCCTCTTATCTTCACAAGACATGTAAAGACACACTCTGACAGACCTGCATTCTGAATGATTAATTTAGCCGTAATGAATATTGATGAGATTAGCTGGTAATCATCCGCCCTCAGATCTGGTGAATTAGGAGACTTAGGAGACTCACAACAACAACTCAATTAAAAACACAATATCTTCAGTAACGGGCGGGCGGAGATGAAGAGACAACACGCGGTGATGTCGCCGGGTCCCTTATTACACAATTAGTTTTCGTTTCTATTATTCCGTTTGCTTCATTAGCGTTGACATTCGTGGGACCTTTTCTTTTTTTAGAACCCACGACCCCCCCCCCCCCCCCCCCTCCTGTAGGAGTTAAATATTAAATATTACATCGTCTGTACCGCACTCACTTTATTCTCTCTATTATTCCTTCATATTTCGTATCTTTTCATATTGCCCTTTTATTGGTTTTTTTTTTATCATCTCATTGCCTACTGCTCCTTTACCTGTAAATTCGGTAAATATTGTTA
>PIJE02001393.1:95085-102827 GCA_002895965.2 Coryphaenoides rupestris
AATGTTCCTCTCAGTAGACGGATCGATTCACTCCCCTCCGCCCCCCCTGCTCCATTACAGCCTGACTCTCTCCCCTCTCTCTCTCTCGCTCTCTCTCTCTCTCTCTCTCTCTCTCTCTCTCTCTCTCTCTCTCTCTCTCTCTCTCTCTCTCTCTCTCTCTCTCCCTCTCTCTCTCTCTCTCCCCCTCTCTCTCTCTCTCTCTCTCTCTCTCTCTCTCTCTCTCTCTCTCTCTCTCTCTCTCTCTCTCTCTCTCTCTCCTCTCTCTCCCCTCCTCTCTCTCTCCTCTCTCCCTCTCTCTCTCTCTCTCTCCTCTCCTCTCTCTCTCTCTCTCCCCCCTCTCTCTCTCTCTCTCTCTCTCTCTCTCTCCTCTCTCTCTCTCTCTCTCTCTCTCTCTCTCTCTCTCTCCCCCCTCTCTCTCTCCTCTTGCTCTCTCTCTCTCTCTCTCCTCTGTCTCCTCTCTCTCCTCTCTTTTTCTTCTCCCTCCCTCTCATCATCTCTCTCTCTCTCTGTCTCCTCCTCCTTCCTCCTCTTCCTCCTTTCTCCTCCTATCTTCTCTCCTTCCTCCGTCATCCTCCCACCACCTTCACTTGCTTCCGGCTTCGGAGTGTGTACGTCCGTGTGCGTGTGCGTGTCGGTGTGTGTGTGTGTGTGTGTGTGTGTGTGTGTGTGTGTGTGTGTGTTCAGGTCAGGAGGGTCTATTTTTCTTCCCCTCCGTCCGTGCGCTCCGATAGCTTCCCCGCTGCTGGCGGTCGGCGCGGAGGTCGCGGTGGTGGATGAAGACGGATCACCGCGCTGCACGCAGCACCAGGGCCAGGCCGCCGTGGCGTGCCGTGCGCCATCGCTCCATCTCATTAAAACAAAATAAGAGAGAGAATAAGAGAGAGAGAGAGAGAGATTGATTTGAGTATTGATTTCGTCACTTTATTTGTCTGCGCAATGTGCGGAAAGAAGTCAGCAACATCAGAACCAAATCAAAGTCGCCTCGATGATTTGTGTAACCGGCGTCTCGGGCTTAAACTTTGCGTCTGTCACACGGCGACAACAAAAGGAGCCTTCGCGGCGCTAACAGTTTGGAGCCACCGGATGCGTAATAAACCGCTTGACACGTTTGATGCGCCGACATTGACAAACAAACAGACGAGACGTCGCACGATTCAACATGTGCCGCCGACACGCCGACGGGAATATATTGTTATCCGGAAACAGCGAACAAAATAGAGGAAAGAAAGAAAGCAATTAAAAAAACTAATGAAACAAAGAAAGGTATTAAGAAAAGGGCACGTCGGGTGTCAGCTGTGATATCGGGAGGAACAACAAAACAGTCTTTGCCGCCGCTGTGAGGCTTGTGATTGGCTGCCTGGCGCTTGTGGAGAACAGTGGGGGTGGTGGGAGCCCGCGTCCTCTCGCTGTGTGTGTGGGACGTGAACCCAATTGTGTTGCTGTTCAGAAATTGATGTGTGATGCTCACCACCCACGATGAGAGAGAGAGAGAGAGAGAGAGAAGACAGGAGGAGAACAGAGAAGAGTTTGAGAGACATGGTGAGAGAGGAGGAGAGCGAGAGAGAGAGAGCGAGAGAGAGAGAGAGAGGTAAAGGAGACAGAGGAGGTAGGGAGAATGGTGAGAGGAGGAGAAGCGCAGAGGAGAGAGGAGAGAGAGAGAGAGGAGAGAGAGAGACGAGGGAGAGAGGACAGAAGAGGTTGGAGACATTGGTGAGAGAGTTGAGAGCAAAAGCGAAGAGAGAGAGATAGACAGAGAGAGAGAGAGAGAGAGAGAGAGAGGAGAGAGAGAGGTATAGAGAAGTAAACAGAGGTTTCCCACCTACAAGTGTCTACCTTATATATACAACTTCACACTAACCATTTTAAAATGCCGATCATCATCAACTGACCACCACACAGACTAATATCGTCTTGTCACGGGCTAATAAACGGACAAATAAAGCCACGAGTCATCACAACAGGTGGGGGTTTTTTTTAAACTTAGTCGATTTTAAACACCACACAAAACCAAATGATGTTTGTCGGGCCGTGAGCAGGGATTTTGGGCCCCGTGAAAAGAAACCATGTAGGGCCCCACCACGGTCGAGCGGAAAAAATTTAACACAATTTGGACCATAATTTTGGACCAGCTAAGCCCTGCAGCCCGGAGTCACAGCTGTCTCTCGCCGGTGTCAGCGGTCCGACAGATCGGCAGCGCGCCGCACTTGAGGCGGCGGCGGCCATATCGATGGGCGGCAGCAGAGAATCGCCTCTCCTCTCCCCCCCACCCGCCGGGACGTCACCGTAGGGGATAGGAGATGAGCATTGAGTCCAGGAAGTAACACCGACCGATCGACCGCTCGCTAGACACGAGTTGACGCGAGCAGTTGAAGACCCGCTCCGATCGAATTAGGCCGGCGTTAGTCAAGCACACTGTGTGTTTCCACATGCATTCCTGTGTACACATACCAATGGCGTTTTCAATATTCAGGGACACACAGGCCATGTTCGCATGGCACTTTACTGAAAGAATATCACACGTTCAATATTACATTTTACTATTGACATTGAGGAGATTTTGGCAGACGCTTTATCCAAAGTGACTTTACCAAAGAGTACATTGTTGAGGAGACCAACAGTATATCACTGTGGCTACATAAAAAGGTTCATCCCTCTGGTATTCTGCTCGATGCATTGTTGACATGATGCGTCATTGGCAAACTGGATTCACTCATTCATACACTGACAGCAGTGCCAACCACGCAAGGCAACAACCAGTTCCTTGAGTTGGGGTTCGGTGGCTCAGGGACAACCTCGACATAGCAGGAGCCGGGGATGAACCAGTGAACCAGCAAACCTTCCAGTGGTCAGACAACCGTTCTACGTCCTGAGCCTCTGCCGCCCAGTCATTAGCATCTCATTAGCCCCGCGCTAAATTAGCCCCAGTAGACTCATTAGTCCTGTCTACCCCAGATTCTTCTTCTTCTTCTTCTTCATAGCATGTGTTACACCTGTGCTAATTTGTTGTTCGATTGGGTTCATCTTGGGTTAATTTTGGCTGCCAACTTCACACCTCGCCAGGGACTACAGATGAAAACTGTCCGTTCTCCTTTCATTCTGTGTATATTGAGTTTTGCTTTCTTCAACTAGCGATTCTGTTTTACATGATTCTACCTTGCTGGTTGAAGTGGATGACATCACAAGTGTCCACCTAGAAGTATGCTGGATAGATCAGCCTACCAGCCTACTACCCAGTGGACTGCAGCAACTGGTAGGCTGATCTATCCACCATACATCTGGGCGGACACACACTCCCACTTGTGATGTCAAAAACCGGAGATTCTGAAACCGCTTGGAATGGCAAATCACTCTCACACCATAGGAGTGCTTTAAAGGTCGAGACTCGAAGGATGCTGATATATGGAGTGTGCGGCTCCGAAAATAGCATCGCTCTCTATTCATCTCATCCACTTTTCATCACTCTGGGGAAGTCTGAATGCGAATTTAAATGTTCCCACAATTCCAAATGAAAATCTGTCATTTTGTCAGATCTGTCATGTGACAAAGTCCTAATTTAAGCACAACCTTTATAGTTCCGAGGCAAATTAGGAACTAAGTACATTGACCTTGTCGGAATGGCTTTGGCACAGAGGTCTGATATTCACATAAAGTCATTCAGTAGACGCTTTTATCCAGAGCGACTTTTGAGGTCATCAATCAAAGCATAGGCCAAATAAAGAGTCTTATAGGTCTGTATGAGGTTTTGCATTTTTATAATTAAATACGATGAATTGGAAAGCTGTCCTTTTCACATTGATGAGACTCTCGCTATAGATTTGTCAACAAATATGACTTTTAAATGTGTGTTGTTTTTTTTTTATGAAACATGGATGGACATATAATTTGTTATTGCAAGTGTGTGTTTAACGTAGGCCTGTCATTGACACAACAACATTAGAAGGTCTATGAAATGATAAGAAGAAGAAGAAATAATAACAATGATTGGAATATTCCTCTTGTT
Organism: Coryphaenoides rupestris; assembly: GCA_002895965.2. NCBI lineage: Eukaryota > Metazoa > Chordata > Actinopteri > Gadiformes > Macrouridae > Coryphaenoides > Coryphaenoides rupestris. The sequence goes on from PIJE02001393.1 coordinate 99,086, forward strand.
TATTAGCTCAACTCACCAGTGTACGCTGAGTCTCATCAAAACGACAAGGTTAACATGTACGGCCTTTTAGACGCATGATGAACACATGTTGGGTATTATGGCCATCAGCTGCCCCGGGTCAACCCAGAAGGACTTATATTTTCAGCCTTTAATGGTCACAGGTTAAGCTGCTTTTCTCTCCCCATGTGCAACATCAGTCCTAGAGGCTTAACATGAAGTTCCCTCCGGGACAGTGCTCATGGTTTTAATGCTTTTGCATTTATCAACAAGGGACATGTGGACATGCACTTGTCAAAGGCTTTTACCAACCATGCAAGTGAAGACGACATCAGCTGTCATGCAGGAGTGAGTCAAGTTATGGAACCATAAGGAACGTGGAGCAGCACTGCCATCTAGAGGTTGGTCAAAACACGTCAACCACCGCCGTACAGGTGCCATACTGTACAAAGTGTTTGTATTTCATATTTTTCATAGGCAGGTGTGCAACTACAAGCGTGATATGCATCGAGTCAGTCACCCATAGATGACTTGAAAATGAACATTTAACAAGCACAATTTCAAAATGATGTCGCACATATAAATATATAAGATCATTTATGCCTGGATTACATTTAATTTACATTTTGGGCCTTTTGGCAGAAGCTTCCAATCCAATTCCCTTCTTCCAGATGTACATCCCAGTGTTCTCGATGGCCAAACCATCTTAGCTTGAAAGATACTATGGTTTCACTTTCACATTGGCCTAATATACATTTTAAGACATTTCCATGACCCATGGCAAATAAAATTGCACTTCAACCATGTTGTGTGTTTAAATGTTTATTAGAAACACAGTTTAAGGGTAAAGCAACCATACAAAAAGGAACATGAACCACATGGGTCCTACCAGCACCATTAAGGATCAGATTACCTCAACAGTAAACAAATGGGGGAGGAAAGAAAAACTACATCAAGAATCAAGATGTTGATTTTGGTGCAAAGTATTTTCAATAATCTGACACCATAAGAAATGCATTCGCGCTTGGTTTTGGATCAAAGACCCCGAGTGGAGCCTAGAGCACGATGGAATTGGTTCCTGGGAGGGGGGGGGGGGTGGTAAGACGTTTTCTTTCTTGTATTTAGAAAAGTCCGAGTTGGTACTCCATCATCATGTGAGGCTCTCCCATCATCTCGCTCTGAGTCGGATCTGTGGGAGAGCAATGCAGAAGGATACAGGAGTTAGCAACACACACAAATGGATTTTTAAACTGTTTACATGACGTACACGTCTACAATGGGTGCAAACGTGTACTCGAGTATTATTAAATTTGAACGATTGGGGGGCAGTGGGGGTCTCACCGTTGAGTATGTCCTCGAAGCAGATGGTTTCGTCGGTGGCTCGTAGCGTGTCCAGGGCCAGGTTGGAGCTCGGCAAGAAGGGCAGCCGCTGGATCTGGAGCAAGCGGGAAAGTAAAAGTAATACAGTAAATGGTGCGGCGTCAAACGAAACAAGACAAGTGATGCACCTCGCAGTCCAAACCGATGAAATCGCGTGGTGTCAAGTCAAGCGCCAAGCCTACCTGGTCCTGGCGGCCCGGGTACTCCATCTGCAGCTTTGAGTGGTAGCGTGGGAGGACCCTGGGATGTTCCTGGACTGTGGCGAGGTCCATCTTTTCCTGGTTTACCCGGAAACTACACGCAGAGAAAAACAAATCATCCAACTCTAAACTACTGTACCTTCTCTCGCTGGACAAAAAAACCCCACCAACACGCGCGCAGAAATCGTCAGTATTCTTCTCTTGAATACACCAGACTGACAGAAAGTTGCCTCGAACATGAAAAACAATGATTTTTTATGTGGAACCAAATGCACAAATTACTTAATAACTGAGTTAAACTGACTCCACATTCTTCTAGACAGCTCCAGTGGGTGGCCAGGGAACATCTCATTCTTCACACTAGAAAACCTGCAATACAAATTTAGATTAAAATAAAAACACACAAAAGTGACTTTGTGGACATTTTTATCACATTCAAATGTATATTTGGCAGATGCTTTTGACCAAAGCAACTTACAATAATTACATTTGTCCAAAGAGAGTAAAACAACGATATATATTGCTGATGGTACAGTAAGACTGCTAGGATTGGGCATATCAAGATAAGATAGAACTTTATTGATCCCGAAGGAAATTTTTGTGCCAGGTTGCATAGCAATAGAATAAAACAAGAGAAATAAACAGTAAATTACAAAAAATAATATAGCAGATTTACAAATTGACAGTAAGTCTAAGTCCTAGGAGAAGTAGAAAAATATAGTTAAGATAGGATATTCAGTCCGCAAAAACTATTTGGTAATAATTTAAGTGTAATAAAAGGGTAATAATAATGGGAAGAGAAAGTATTGCTAGTAAGTAATGATAAAGAATATTAAGAATACTGCACATAATGTTGAAAGGCAATGTAGCATGTTAATATTGCAAGGATAATATTGAGAGTTAGTATTTCAGGTAACATGGTGATAAGAATATTGCACATGATGATGAGAGGAGATGAGGTAATATTGTAAGGTCATATTTAGAAGTAACATTATTATCAATAATAATAATATAGCACATGATATTGAGAAAATGAAAGGTAATATAAGCACTTGGCACATCACTGGGTACAAACAAGAAACCTTATTAGTCACACATTTTCAAAGATGAGCATCTAAGATGAGGTTTTGATGTACATTTGAAGGACAAATAGATGTTATAATATGATGGAATGTGATGGTTTGTATGGCAGCAGGCTGACCCGGTGCGGATGGTGTCCTGGACCCCGTAGGAGGCGTGCGGGGTACAGAAGCCGGACACCGGCACGCTGTCCTTCATCTGGGAGTGACCTCGGGTGTTCTGCGTTAAAAAGCACACAAAATAAACACAAAATAAGACAAGAAAACGAGAAGAAAACACAACATTACGCGCAACAACTGCAACACTCCACACTCGAATGCTAGCTCGAGTCCTAGCTTACCGAGTGACTAATCAACAATCACTCGAGCAAAAACAACGCGAATTTAGTGGATTAAAATGGACAAATATGGACGCTTTTGGGGTCCCGGAGCGATTGTGAACATAGTAGAATAAAATAAAGACATTATTTTATTTAGCGGGTGATTATATTACGAAGATAAAAACAAGCGTCGTACCATAGTGAGCTGAGTTGTTTCGCTTGTTTCTTGTGTTTCCTGTTCGATTTTGACGACTTCCGCTTAGCAACGTCGCACGTTTGTGACGTCATGCCCCGTTTTGGGCGACGCTGCTTCTATTCTATTGTATTCTATTCTATTCTATTATAGATCGATACGGTTACAAAAGGTGGTGTTCACGAAGCAGGACAATATATTGATCATGTGGTGTGCTGTTTTATTGATTGCGAATATTTTGATGGTTATGCTGTTTTAAGAGCAAGAAGATACTCGCGGTTAGTAGGTCATGAGCGGGGGTTATAGCCCTCAGTGGTAGAGCATTGTTGACTACATCACTGCAGATTCAAAGGTCCCCGGTCAAATCGGTGTCCCCCTCACTTTTTTGTTGATTTATATCGGTGTTTCATTGTTTTATTTTGTGCGAATTTAAGTAATATAACTGTATAAGGCACTACAGATAACACCAGTGTTGTTAGGCTCAAACAAAACACAATCCAAACAGCATACAATATATTTAAAATGCCAGATCTGAACACGCTATCTTTATTGTAATTCTATCTTCTCTTTTTC
>PIJE02001393.1:103391-115891 GCA_002895965.2 Coryphaenoides rupestris
AGTAGCGGCCCTATAGTTGATACTTCCCAGCCTGGACCGAGTGCAACCGCTCTGTTTCCCGCCGCACAACACCTTTGAGCACCAGTTCCACCAGTTCCGCTAATATATCCAATCACAGTGTGAGGTATGGTGGCGCCGTTTCGCCTCAAGCGACTGACTGGCAACGTTGCGGTCGTTGTTGTGATGCTGCTTTCTAGCAACACAAATTCCGACGCCGTGTTTCAGCACCGTATTGACAGACTTGACGTTTGTTGCTCGCAGCCTCGGCAATCACGCTTCGGTGTTGACCTAATGGGCTGAACCGCCGCCGAATAATTAACTGTGATTTGATATTGTCCCGAGTGGGTGTGGCACATGTTTACCACGATGGTTCCTCACGGTATGTTAAAAATGTACAATACATACAATACAATGCAATACTACAGCATATATATTATATATCTGTGAAGTACTATGAGGTCGCTGAGAAGCTGAGACGGGGAACAATCAACGCTTGTATGATGCGCCGGTTCAATCATCCGGTTCAGGATGTGCGTTTAAACATGTATTGTCCACTTCAAAATAAGGAAACGAAACTAAAGTACCGGGTCGATTCCCTGGTTCTGGGCACTGACTGAATCGTTTACCAATTTGCTCTTGTGGGGAAATTGCAGGTCTTGAAAGGTAACTCTTCACACTTCAGAGGCCGAGCAACCTGTACCGTGCTGCTGAGTATAATCAGTAATGAATTTGTAGAGGGAGGCCAGACATAATGCTAATCTTGTTCTGCCTTATAGGCACCGCATGCTAACTCTGTCCTGGAGCCCTGTATGCTGTATCAGCTTCAAATTACTCGACTTATCTGTATCTACATTGATAGAGAATAGGTTGGCCTATATTTATCCACGAGAGGCCAGTGAGGTGGTCCAGGTGGGAACTTATGGGGAGCAAACAATTGGCCAATATCAATACATACCTTACATATCACCGTGACCTACAGTAAACTACAGTAAAAGAGACTAATTCACACGAGACACCTTTGTTCTGTAGTCTACATCAGCTTATCTTTCGACATGTTATCTGTTATCTGACGTTATATCCGTCGGATCGGGCGAAAGGTCAGGCGCGCTGTTGCTAAAGCAAATACAGCAGGCGACAATAGGATCGGTTAAGGAGGACAATTAAAGCGTACGTATGGAGGGAGCGGCCGCGGCACGGCCCAAGGCCCCGACGCTGTATGGCGGTGATCACCGGCGTGCGCCTCGCTGGACTTGCGTGCGTACGTTGCCAGGTAACAATTGCATGGACGCAGTGGAAATCCGTTGGGCCAATTGGGTGACGAGAGAATTGTCGAGTACGGCTAATTAACTTTAACGTCGAAAGAGGTACGTTTCCAGTTCGCGGCATAATGTGTGTGCATTGTTTCGACACACACACACGCACGCACACATGCACACACACACACACGCACACGCGCACACACACGCGCACACACTTTAATGTCTACTTGGCTCAACATCATCCGTCAACATCTTCGCACCTCCATGGCAAAGTAGCAGCACCAGTTCTTGTCGTCCAGAGGAGCCAGGGGCCTCCCCAGCAGAGGAGGAGGAGGAGGAGGAGGAGGAGGAGGGGCTGGCAGGGGCCCCCAGCAGAGGAGGAGGTGGAGGAGGAGGAGGAGGAGGGCAGCCAGGGGCCCGGGCAGGAGGAGGATCTGCTTCGGAGGGTCTCTGCTGGGGTCATCCAGAGAGCCTGGAGATTAACATCGAAAGAGGTACGTTTCCAGTTAGCGGCATAATGTGTGTGCATTGTTTTGACACACACACGTACACACACGCACACGCACACACACACACACACACACACACACACACACACACACACACACACAGTTCAATGTCATCTACTTGGCTCAACATCATCCGTCAACATCTTCGCACCTCTATGGCAAAGTAGCAGCACCAGTTCTTGTCATCCAGAGGAGCCGGGGGCCTCCCCAGCAGAGGAGGAGGTGGAGGAGGAGGAGGAGGAGGAGGAGGTCTCTGATCTGCTCTGGAGGGTCTCTGCTGGGGTCATCCAGAGAGCCTGGAGAAGGCATGTGGTGGGTGGGTGCGCTATTCCATAAGCACGTGTTCATAGTACACTGGACTGCAGTATGTACAGTAGTTATTAGGGGAGTACAAAGATGGTGAATAAATTGAATAGAAATTGAAAAGCACTCAATAAATGCAATGAACTATTAATTTGCGATTACATGCAACGCCAGTTTTGTTGGACCTGGCTTCCATCACAATACGCGAGAAATGTGATCAAGCTCAAGTTAAAGACTTTAATGCTAAATAATCGTTCTCTCTTTACAGGTTCAAGTCTGTCAATACGGTGCTGAAACACGGCGTCGGAATTTGTGTTGCTAGAAAGCAGCATCACAACAACGACCGCAACGTTGCCAGTCAGTCGCTTGAGGCGAAACGGCGCCACCATACCTCACACTGTGATTGGATATATTAGCGGAACTGGTGGAACTGGTGCTCAAATGGTGTTGTGGGCGGGAAACAGAGGGTTGCACTCGGTCCAGGCTGAATATCAACTATAGGGCCGCTACTGACGATCATTTTTTTCTCTCGATTAATCTCGCTATTGTTCTATTGATTAGTCTTGGCGAATCATTTTCATCCAGAAATGCATACAATTCACTCAGATGGCCTTGCCTTTGACCGAGCATTATTTAACATATCATAGGCCTACTCATAATAAATTAGACATTTAACGCATGGTCAAGAGATGAATGTACTTTCAGGATTCATTTAGAAATACAAAGCAACCACTTCAAAACACAAGATGTGTGATAGACTTTTAGTAAAAAATAAACATGGAAATAGAAATTTGTATTTAACAACATTTAAATATGAGGCAACAAATGGAGGGATATCTTACAGAGCAACGTTTCCACCCATCAACGGAAATACATTCTTATGCTTTTTGTTCATTCCTGAAGGCCAACATTTAAATTCATTTGTCTTTTATGAAATGAGCACTTTGACATTTTGACAATCAAGACAATTAGCTTGTAATTGTGTACAAAATATATACAGTAATAATTTTTTCTGCAAACAATATAGCAAAATATAATATAACGATTTTTAATACAATTATGTGGATTTTAGGTCTTGGATGTTCCCTTAGGTAGCAGAATCAAGATAAATAAGTAGAAAAATAGCATCAATCTGTCACCAAAGCATTGTTACACTTTGATCATATTAGAATCCCATCTTTTCCCATTCCCATGCAATAGTTTTGCTGTTGCATTTTCATTTGCAATCCATAGATTTGACACACACTGTTAATTTGAGATTATCCCATCACTTTGATTCAAAGACTACAACGAGTAAGCAGACGTGAGAAAAATCCTTAGCTTGATGCGCAATCCTCCTAACTTCGACCTCCTAACTCTTTTTTAGTTAAATGTATTACCACTCTAAGTTCTCATAATTATAATATAATAAAGTTCATATAATAACGAAAGAAAAAAACAACAACAAAGACATGATAACCATCCATCTCTTTACAATGTTCTCTGCTGTCATTCACACCCACAATGTCACTCAGGAAGTACTTTGCTCCTTTCTCTCCTTCACAAGGCGGTCTCTTTATCGTCGTCTTCTTCTTCTTCAGAGTCCAGGTAATACTCACCGTCCGTAATCGAGCTGCTGTCCGAGCTGCTGTCCGAGGATTCATCAAAGTCCGAAAGGCTGGCGACCGAACCCCTGGTGGGCAGCCCTCTGAATGATGGACAGTCCTTGGAAACGCCAGGAGATCCAGGCGAAGAGCGGCTGGGGGGTTTGGACATGAGCCTGGCTGCCGGGGATGGAGGGGATGGAGGTGGGGTCGGGCCCCCCTCGGAATAATACTGGCGAGCAGTGTTCCGGGAAGTTGGACTCAACAGGCGATCATGTGGTGTAGCTGTGGGACTCTGCTTTTTAGGCGGGCTTCCCTCTGTAGACCAGCAGGACAAAGGTCTGGACATCGATCGAGGGAGCGATCTCGACCTCAGCTCACTCGAGCCATCGGACAGTCGATAGCTGCTGGCATTTCCCGGATCCCCCATGCTCTGGCATTTATATTTCGACGTCTCACGCATTCCATCGCAGAGGTCATCCGCGCTCAGGACTCGTGACCCCGTTGAGATGCGCTCGCACCCCAAACGCCGGCTGGAGACCACCGAGCTCACGGAAATCGACCGCCCGGCGTCAATCCCGTACTTGAGGTCTGCACAGGAAGAGGGGGACACCAAGCGCCCTTTCTCGTGACTCGGACTTCCGGTCCTCGGCCCTGTGGACATCTGCCGCTTTGCTTTGCCCAGAGGACTGACGGACCTTCCCATCTCACTGGGAGGCGTCATCTCTTTGGGACTATAGAAGACACCATCATCTATCTCTGGGGCAGTAGCCAACGGAGAGAGCGGCAACAAAGAGAAGGGGGAGCGAGGCCTGTTTGCGGAGCAGCGAGGATCACCGGGTGACTGCCTGCGAGGATTAGGATCCCCACATTGACTTGCGCTTGTTCTGGCGTCGACCTCATCACTTTCAATGACGCGCTGCTGCCGGCACATTTGTCCGGGGCTTGTCCTTTCCGCTTGGGCTTCCCTTTGCGTAAAGGGTTGACTTGAGAGGGAAAACCGGTTCTGAACGTTGACTTCGGGCACTATGTCTGAGCGACTAGAGAAATGATCACCTCTCGTATTACCCAGCACTCGGGGTGGTATGAGAGTATATCTATTCTGTTTCCATCTGTCCTTTTCCTTTTCCATCTCACCACGTGTATCCCCTAGTTTCTCTGTTCTTTTACCCCCTTTATCCCCTTCCAGCGTCTCGTTACTTTTGACGGTGACGTCACTGACGTTGCTGTCACTTGAGCTACCAATAGAGGGAGTCTTAGAGCTTTGGCTACCACTGAACGTTTGTTTCAATTTGCTGAAGACGTGGTCCATTTTGTTAATTCCCTTGTGTGCACTTTCCACCGTTGCCCTGTCTGGTACACAATGTGCTTCCTGATTAGCAGGTAAACGGGCACTTGGTGTACTGGTTCTTTCAGTCGTGCAGGAGGGGCTTTTATGGCTGTTGCTGCAATCATCGGTCGCTGTAAAGAGAGGCAACTGAGCTTCCTTTGTGTTGCTCAGATTGGCCTTCTGATTCACTGGATCATATTGATTACCCCCGACCCCAATGTTTTTGGTGCTTAGCTGAAAGCCGGGCTTTGTCTCCACAGTGACCTTTGTATTGGAGGTACACTGCATCAGAGATTTGGGTGTGGTGTTGTCTGGCGAGGCTGTAGAATTACCTTTAGAAAGGCTGTAAACAAGCGTTTCAATCACATTCAGACACGCAAAGGATGAGGCGAGCGTTTCATCTCGTAGCGCGACCTGTAGTGAGAGAGGCTCTGAGCCAATAACAGCTTTATTTTCCACTTGAGACTTGCTGGTGTTTTTGTTACTGTAATGACTCTGCTTCCCGCCATTGTTGTCAGCCTCTTTTGATTTAAAAACCTCACATTTTAAGCCCCCTGGCAAGACAGGCCTGTTTGGGAAAGGAAGCGGTACAATTTGTGTTGAGAGAAGATTTGTTGGAGAATGTTGAGGCTGGGCCGAGATTCTGTTTGCGACCGGGTCGAGACACAAGGACTTCGGTCTCGTAATACAAGACGGTGAGAAAGTCTGTTGATGAACGCCAGGAGATGTGGGCAAAGGGTTCCTGGCATCCCCCTGTGGTGAACGTGTAGACTTGAGGGTGGAGTAAGGTGGAGAGCTGTAACGTTGTTGATAGCCAACGTCTGGAGGAAGAGAGAGTGGGGTAAAAGAACGGCACTGGCTAGCCCTGTCTGATAACCTCTCATCTGGACCAGGTGCTGTGGCTAACGTTCCCCTGTGCTCTGAGGACCAGTCCATAGGGCTACCGGGCTTAGGAGACACAGCTTGCTTACTTAGCTCTCCACACTGTGCCTGCATGCTTCTGTTCTTCAGAATCGGCGAACAGACGGGGGAGGATTGTCGGACTTCGGTCGGACTGCCTTCCCTTAGGAAAGAAAAGATGGAGGGACTTTCTAAGCTACGTGGAGATCTGGCTCGAGACAAAGGGCTGGTCTTTTGCAGTGGGCTTTGGGTGGCCAGTACCGACGTGTGGCCCTTGTCTTCGTCTGACTGTTCCGGATCCAGTGAATCCTGCCACGTCACCCTTCTCCGACTCTTCCCCTCCAACGTGGGTGATTGCTCGTTGGAAGGAGAAATGTCCAGGTTTCCAGAGAATGTTCTCGGTCTTTTAGATAAGGAGGATTTTGGGGAGGGGGAGCATGACGAGGTGGGAGTCACTGGGGGTGTGAGGAGACCCGAGGTGCTCATCAGAGGGGTTGGAGATGTGGTGGTGGTGGTGGCCGTCGCAGGGGCTGTGAGGTGCACAGAGGTGGTAGTTGTGGTAGTTGATACAGGAGCGCTGGAGGGGGTGGTGGGGGTGGTGGGTGTGGTGGACAAGGTACGACTCAGGGAGCTGTAGTTTGTTTTAGAGGAAACTGTAGCCTGGTATATAGATGAGGTTTTAGGATGCACAAGCATGATCATGGAGGGGTAGGTCCTCTCAAAAACAAGAGGTTTAGGTTTGTTGTAGGTGTAACGGGGTAATACAGTCGACTGGGAGCTATTGTCTTGTCTCTCGTCAAGAGAATGAGATTTTGTAGATGGATTGATTTTCATTTTGAGTCTTAGGGGAGCTGATTTCAGAAATACTACAACCCTTATTAGTAGGACTACTGATTGGTGAAGGGATGAGTAGAGCAGTCTGAGTGTTTGCGCTGAGACAGCTTTTATCCAATGAGTAAACATTTTGTGTGATGGTGTTGGCTGAGACCATTTTTGAGCTCTTAGTGGGAAGGGACGTAGCTGGTGATTTAGTCACGTTATCTTTGAATGACGCTTTACTTACATTTACCTCGTTCACCTCGCTTGGTGAACTGTGCAGGCGTTGTGGTTGTTTCTCATTCAAATTGGAGCCCTGGGAACGTGCGGGGAACGCGTCAGACTGCTGCTCAGGTCCATCCTCGGCGTTGCTCAGTCTGAGCGTGTCTGGAATTCCGTGTCGTTTGAAAAGAAGATCATGTGTACCTCCATGCGTTACCTCAGCTTTGTTATTGTCTGCATGACTGAGGCTCTGCCTGTTTAAGTGCCTGTTGTCATTGGAACTTAGGGAGGCAGAGTCGCTGTTGCTATTACAGGGTGCAGCTGAGGGCGTGTCGGTCTCAATTCTGTTGTTGTTGATTATGTTGGCTGTTTCTTTGGATCTTGGCTGCAAACTACCTTCTTGAGTCACTTGCCTCCACCAGGTTCCTGACCTCAGTGTCGTCCCTCTCGGGAGTCGTCTGACTTTTGAGTATAGAGTATTGCTCATATTGGGAAAGCCTGGTTGGGTCTGTGCTATTGTCTGAAATACTTGATTTTTCGTCTCCACCAGGTTGATTTGTGGGAATTTGTTTCTGCGGGTGAGAAAGAGTTGGATTTGTCACACTGTCTGTTTGGGAAATGTTATGATTATTTTTAGCGGGCCCATAAGTAGGAATGTGTGATGAATATGGGCGGGGTGTCCATCTTACTGATGAGTTGTTGTTGGGTGAGGTAGGGGAAGGGCCCGGGTTGGAAGCGACTGCGGCTCTGTCCCTGTTTGAAACACTCAAAGATCGCCAACCTGTTTCTGAGAGAGCGGGGCTCCTCCAATTCGAACCGATTGTCCTTAAAGACAGAAGGAGGCTGCTGGAGCTTGGTCGAGACGGCTGCCCTTGATGACCTGTCGGCAACATCCTTTCATTTGCGTGTTGATCCAATGAGAGAGGAGGAATTGGAGGTGGTGTATTTTCCTTTGGAAGCCCCACTGTGTCTCTGTTGTCAAGTCGACATGAATCCAAGTCAAAGGAAACTGAGAGGGGCGTGTGTCTCTTTGTTGTGGAGTTAAAGTTTATACTTGAGGGCCCACTCATAGTGGACCATCCGTCTGTCTTTCGTCTCGGGCCCACTGATGGGTCCCTCTCTTGACCACGAGATCCATCTCTCACACCCTCCGCACAGTACTGCCTGTGGGGTTCCAAAAACCGATTGTGAACATTTTGAGCCCCAGTAAGTGGGCCATGCGTCACATTTTGAGCCTCAAAGTCCTCTGTGGATACACCTTTCTTGGTCCGCTGGTTCCGCCTGCTCCAATGTGGGGCAAGAACTGACACCATGGCTGTAGACAGCATCGCTTTGTTGGGCTTTGTTGGGAACTCTGCGTATTCGCCCCGAGTCCCGAGTCTTCCGGCTTCCGTCGAGTCCGCCAGGCGTACTTTTCAGTCGAGGCTCACAGGAAAAGGTGCGAGCGGCGGTTGAGGAGGCATAATCCGAGACTACTGCCTCTTCCTTGTGGACGGTGGAGCGATGGCGTCTCTGAGGTCGTCAAGCCACTGGACACTTCTAATGAGGCTCCCGGGGATGCAATGCCATGGTCCTGTTTCAGGATACAGTTCAAAACACAATTACATTCAGTCTCAAAGTGAAATATAAATAGGAATTAACATTTCACCTGATCTTTCATCTAATTTAGTGAAAACTCATCAAAGGTATGCATAGCATGTATTAATCCCAGGCTAATAGTTTTCACATGTCAACATGCGCTCGAGGCACTTGCAGTTGACACGCAGAGAGGGAGGAAAAAAATGCTTTGTGGTTTTTCAAATATGCAACAATGGCATCCGTCTGAGCTCGCGTTCCCATGGCTGAGCAACGACAATGGTTTAGGCTCGGGCGAACCGGTTATCTTGAAAGACTGAGAAAGATATTTTAAGGGAGCCAGGAGAACACACAGGTGCACACCCTGTATCCATTACATAACCAAACAGATATTGAACTGCTTGTTCAGATTCATGAGGAAGGTTTTTTTTTTTTTTTGTTTTCACAAAATGGTATCGGATAAAGACAACAACTAAAACAGGTATCTCCCCTTTGCACCGGTGCTGGAAATCCAATTGTGAACAGCACTTTTTAAATTTTGGTTTCATTTTCATTCCGTTGTGAAACGGTGAGCAATCGCCATGAAGCATTTCTTAGCTGCCCTCCCATTAGCATTAATGGAGGCTGTGGTTGTGGAAGCTTACCTGGAAGCTCTTGCCTTGAGGTTCATTTCCCAGGGCTTCAGGTGAACTAGCGGGGAATAGAAAGAATCACTGGTGGTTAATGACGTGCGGTTAAGACATAGCGGTTGAAGAGAGGTCTGTGTTTTTGCGATGGTTGAGACTCGCACTTTCCCCCAAAAAACCAGTACAACTCAGGCCATCGTCTGACCCAAATGCTTGCTCTGACCATGAGGTGAATGAACAATAACTTCATGAAGTGTTGCACATACTGTCGCGTCGCATGGATGAAGTAATACGACGCATGTCGAATGCGGTGGACAGATTAGGTCTTTTATCAGCGGACGCCGTATCACCAACACGGCAACATGCAAAAAAAAGTCAAACACAGCTGATAAGGGACGTGTCGCTTAAACGTGAGAGAAAGTCTCTCAGGAAGCGAGGCTTGAATTCCTCCCACTTGCAAAGACTGATCTTTATCGGTCCTCAAATGTGTCGCAAGGAAGTAACATATTTTCAGCTGCACTTGACAACACTTTAGACAGAAGCGCAACTTAATTCTTGGCGTGGCCGTTCATCTCGGCATGGGAGGAAGATCATTCCAAAAAGGGTTTGTCCATAAGTAGGTATTTGAAGAATTTGACTTTGAAAAAACAACCCAATCATTCCGTTTTTTAGAAAGAGCATAAACGTTATTTTAACATTAAATTAAGTACGAACACGTCATGCTTTTAATTCATATTTGCTGTGATACAGTATTTTTCAGCAGCAGAAGATTGGCTTTAATATAGATTTCCCCAGAAATGGTATTTCCGTGGAAAATGTGTTGGATGCGATACAACAATGTTCACAACAGGAACATTAGGGGGGGCCTCAGATGTCCCACAGCACAGTTGGAAAAACAGGGAGGACGGCATTCCAGTCATTTGTTCCTCCCTCGCTCTCTCACACTCTCTCTCTCTCTCTCTCTCTCTCTCTCTCTCTCTCTCTCTCTCTCTCTCTCTCTCTCTCTCTCTCTCTCTCTCTCTCTCTCTCTCTCTCTCTCTCTCTCTCTCTCTCTCTCTCTCTCTCTCTCTCTCTCTCTCTCTCTCTCTCTCTCTCTCTCTCTCTCTCTCTCTCTCTGTCCTCAGTTCACTGTCATCTCACCCCTGTCGCATGGAATTTGCATACAAAACTGCATGGAAATATGCTGAAATGAGAAAACGTTGAACTATAACGACTTAGATTGAGCGGCACCACGTACAAACACACACACAAACACGCACACATGACACACACACACACATGCACACACCAACACACACATGCACACACACACAAATAACACACACCACACACACACAACACACACACACACACACACCACACACACACACATGCACACACACAATAAACACACACACACGACACACACACACATCACACACACACACACACACACACACAACACACACACACACACACACACACACACACACACACACACACACACACACACACACACACACACAAACACACACACACACACACACACGCGCCCAAACACATGCGAACGATATCCATATAAGGTGCTGTTGACTGGTGTTTGGAGACACTGCCTGGGTCTGCGTGGTGTCATCACGGTGAGAGAAAGTGCGCAAATGTCAAGTACTCCGGCTGACCCGGTGGTCCGCGATACAGACAGACAGACAGACAGACAGACAGACAGACAGACAGGGAGACGGTTAGGTCGACAACCTCACGTCGGCAAGACTCCCTTCGCTACCCGACAGGCCTCGGCTCGCACGCGGGTACGAAATGACTCGCGTTGTCGTGAGAGAGTCGCGAGGGCGTTCATTAACCGTGAAAGTCCGTCAACGTCGCGCCGAAGAGAGAGAAACGGGTCGCGTAGTCGAACGCGCACCCCGCCGTGTCCTATGACTCTGCCATGTGTGTACATATATGGGCTGAAATATGATCGCTGTCGCTGGCTCCGTGCTTTATGATTCCCGCGAAGGGCTGTGTAATCAGCTCACACACTAAGGCAGAGCGGGGGCCTCTGGAATTCCCGGACAGACAGCTTGAGAGTATGTGTGAGAGTCCTGAGGTTCTCCCCCTTCTCGGGAATACCGGGCATACCAGAGTACGAGTACTAGAGACTCAGCTGGCTGTGAGCTTTGAACTTGCGCTTCTGTCGTTTCGCTTACAACGCTGAGACACGTGGCCCGTTCGGAAAGGAAAGTAATCTGCTAGCAGCCGAACAAATTCACACTCGAATCTGCACTTTTGTAGTTTTACTCTCCTCAGTGCAATACACCCACCAAGCATGAATCCTCTAATCTATATGAAAGTCTTGCAACTTGCGCAGTTTAGTCATTATTTGTAGGAACTACTCCAAATATTGTTTGTGATTAATATGAATCAATCAATAAGAAAGGAGAAATCAATCCATTTGTTCAAATTGCCACCGGGGCCGGATTGGATCCACTCGCCGTGCCGCATCTGGCCCCCGAGCCACACGTTTGACACCCCTGATATCTGTATTGTAAAGACATTCACTTCCGCTGCTCACCTTTGCAGGCAGGGCTGTGGAGGTGGAGGTGGTGGTGGTGGCGCGTCCGGAGGGGCTGGAGGGCCGACCCCCGCCGGGGCCCGGGTGGGGCTGGTGGGAGGAGAGGAAGAAGGGAAAGTTGGTGACGTGAACAACGTTCATCGCTCTGATTTTGCTGAAGTCTGGGGAAAACGACAAGAAATACATTTGATGTTTTTTTATCATTTTTATGTATATTGTGTTATTGTATTATCTTATGTATATTGTGCCACTCAACATATATACACATGTGTGTAAATACATTTATCTTCTTGCTATTTTTATCTTTTTTGACTTTGACTCTTTGAACACCGTGTACCAAGACACACGAGACAATCACAGATGTCGATTGAATGCGTGTGTGCGTGCTGTGCGCTGCGTGCGTTAGTGTGCGTGTGTGCGTGTGCGTGTGTGTGTCTGTGTGTGTGTGTGCGTGCGCGTGCGTAGGCCTGACCTTTGAATATCGTCCCAGCGCGGCTCTCCAACGGCTTAACTCCGTCACCATGGGGATGCTCCTGCTGCAGAGTCCCTTCCGGATGTCTCTGCTCTCGTCTCTCGTCTCTCTCTCTGGAAAAACACCGTCAATAAAACAACAACAATAACAACAACAACAACAAAGCGTGCGGGACGTCTGTCTTTTTGGGACTACCTGGTCCCAAAAAGAACATGTATCAATTACAATCATTATCTGGGTAATATCCATCCGACTGTGTGTTTAATGTTACAGGTACGATCACACCCTTTGGCACACGAGTCTCTCCGCTGGCACTCCGCTGCTATCAGAATATCGAAGGCACATCCCAACAGCGACGGA
>PIJE02001393.1:120891-126435 GCA_002895965.2 Coryphaenoides rupestris
AACAACAATAATAATAAGAAGAATCATAAGAATCATAAGAATCATAAGAATCCTACTCATACTCATAATCATGATTCAGGAGTGTTAGCATTACTAACATTTGTCGTGACCACAAAAAATGCACATTGCGCAGCTGAGGCTCATAAACTTGTGTTTGTTTGTTTAACTCTCTTTGTATCGCAGCTCTGCTCAGGTGCGACAACAGCGGCCCCCTCTGGACGATGTGTGCTACAGCCCCAATAAGAACACAATACTGTATATACATTAGAACATATTAGATTAGACTTTTTTTTGTTTTTTTGTAATGATAAATAGAGAAATAGAAATAAATATTATTAGAAATGTTGGGTTTGTAGTTAAAGGGATATGCTGTTATTGGAAAGATTGACTGATCTTGTGACTTTGTCAGACAACTACAAAACAAAAGCCTACTTGTGCCTGCATGCAACCTGCAGGACACAAATGATAATTTATATATACATTTATATGCACATTTATATCTGTAATTATATTTTATACTGTATGTATTTTATTTCTGAAGAGTCGTCATCATGCAGTACTGAAGGTCAACCGGACGAGGGCAGTGTTGCGCTATCTTCCAATTTACGTTTGGGTTTTTAACGTGCAGCATCCTTTCACATCATGCACTTGAACTGATCCAGACATAGTGTCCATATATCTTACTTTCAATATGTGTACATTAGTGAAAATGAATAAGACATTTAGATATTTAAAATGTTTTGGTGGGCTGCTATTCTTTGCATGGCCAATAGGTGGCGGTATAAACACAGAGGAGAATCCCCCTCTACAGTATTATTAGATTATTTCCAGTAGGAGGCTAAATAAAGTGCGTATCGTGTCAATAAAAAACATACATGACAATGATGTGTAATTATTTACGCCTTAACAGCACATAATACGTCAAAGCTTAGAGCACAACCTTCTATTCCCAATACAAGACATAAGCACCAAAATAAGAGGATCTGAGGGGCAATATGTGAAATACAAAATACAAAATAACACATGCAAATATATTAAAACACACCAAAACATTTGGTTTATTTGCTTTTTGCATTAATTGTCTAATTGATTGAAGGTCTTTAATTGGTCTCTATATCTTTTAGTCCCCTCCTCCTCCTCCATCTCCATCCTCCTCCTCCATCTCTTCCTCCTCCAGTGCGTGATGACAGAGTGGTAGTGAGCTGCTGCTGCTGCTGCTGCCTCCACACCAGCGTATTACTGAAGGCATGAGAGAGAGAGAGAGAGAGAGAGAGAGAGACAGAGAGAACAAGTGAGAGAGAGCGAGAGAGAGAGAGCGAGGGGCTCCCAGGGCAATCAGTAGTGACAGCATCAGCAGCCCACCCACCACCATCAACCACAACAACAGCCTCCTGGACTCTTTATTTTCATGCATTCATTGGGATCAGTCATGATGGTTCGCCGCAAAAAGCCCATTTTTGACCCACGGACGTTGTGACACTGAAGGTCCGACTCTCTGAGGGGCTGCAGAGGGATTCCTCCAACGTGATGGATACTGATGCTTTGGTTGCTTTTTTACTCAAACTTTTTGCACTTGGGATTCTGGGTGAGTATTTATTATTATTATTATTATTATTATTATTATTATTACTCTTACCTGCTGGTTGCTGTGTGCATGTTATATTATTATAGTTGATGTTTGTCATTCATGTCCCTGTTTTGCTGTAGTATAGGAGACACATGCACACATGCTGTGTCAGATGTGTGCACTTTTGCAGTTTGCTTATGTACTGCACACGACTGTAATCAAAATGGGGTTACCTGGTGGGGATGAACAGTGCACACCTTTTGGTATTTGATCAATTAGGAGACGCTTTGAGGAAGCAATTAAGAGAGACTCTTAATTAACTCTAAGGAGCTATTATATATATATGGTCGTGTTCAAGCATCAAGGATGTGGACATTGGGGGGTCGAATGTGGCCCAATACCCACATACTGTATATGAGAATGGAGAATCATCTTAAATGCAGAAATGGACCCATTCATTGCAATATACTGTATGCTGTATACAATATGCTGTAGTGTTGTTACATTCATATATTGATATATTTATGAATTAATATTATGAATATATTCTCTCTAAATATTGCCTGCATCATCGTCATCGTGTGCAATATTCTTAACGTCATGTGCAATACCTCTTCTACGTTACCTTTCAACATTATGTGCAATATTCTTAATATGTCCTCTTACATTTATTATGATCATCACAGTTGTACAGTATTACACTTCAATTATGCCAAATTGTTTTCGCAGACTGAATACATTATCTTGCCAATATAATTCTATATTTCACCGAGATTTGTATTCTACTCGGACTGTACATTTGTAAATCTGTTAGTTTATTTGTATTATTCTGTTGAAGATATTTCTCTATTGTTTGACTATTTCTCTATTGTTTTACTGTATTGCTATGCAACCTGGCACAAGACAATTTCCTTCGGGATTCATTCAAGTTCTATCTTATCTTCATACAGTGACCACAGACCTATACGCATTATGCATACGCATTCACATTATGCATAAAACCTGATTCACATTTGATATACTGTAGACATAGAGTTGGTAGATGACAGCGAGAACACATATACTGTATATATGCATTTAAGCACGACCAAAGGAAACTTCCAGGTACCAAACGAAGCGTGACACATCATCTTTTGATTACAACATTTGATTACACACAGTGTTGTGCGCTGTCATGTTGTAATGACCATGAATGTGACCGTGTGTTAACACTCTGGTTGCTACGGCCCTGGCTGGGATGTGATCACCTCCTCCGCCCCAACCGATCCCCACCTCCATCGGTCTCACCCACATCTTCTGGGGGTCAGGGAGCGGGGCTTTTATTTAATTCGCTGCTTATAGCCTTTCCCACGGAGCCCTCCCGCGACCCGTGGTGCCCGCCTTGTGGAGGGGGGAGGGATACGAGAGAGAGAGAGGGGGGAGTGATGTTTCATCCGGTGTGGTGCTGGTGCTGGTGCTGGTTTAGCATTTAGATGAGATGAGGGTGGCGGTAGTGGTGGGGGTGGTGGGGGTGAGAGGGTGAGGTCGGCGAGAGAATGGCAAAGGTCATCTCTTTTTCCAGACTTAAACGCACTAAAACACAATGAGACATTCCAGGACTGAGGCCGCGGCAGCAGCAGCAGCAGCGACATCTGCATAGCAATGTAGCTCAGGAGGTGGAGAAGAGCGGTTGTCGGGCAAACCCCGGAAGGTCGCCGGTGCGATCCCCGCCCGGGCCCCGCCTAATACCTAAAGTGTCGAGGTGTCACCTAACCCTAACTGCTGCTGACGTGTTAGGTTGTTACCTTGCACGGTTGGCACCGCGGTCGGTGTATGAATGTGTGAATGTGAGGCGATACTGCAAAGCGTTTTGGATAAAATGCAATCCATTTACCATGCAGTACCGTGTCCGGCTCTGTGAGAAGGCAAGAGAGATTGCAGGCTGTTTCTCCTGACCGGCCAACAGCACTTTTCCTTCTGCTGGCCTGCTCTCCCCCCTCTCTCTCTTCTGGAGCCCCGCTGTCCACAGAACAGCTGGAGTCTGTCGGCCATACACGCTGTTCTGTTCTGTTCGGTTCAGTTCCGTTCTGTTCAGCGCTGTTTGCTTTGCTTTCCTGCGGAGGAGCCATTGTGCTCGCTCTGTCAATCTTGTGCCATGTTGGGGTGGGGGGGAGGGAGTTGTGGTGAGCTTTCTGGGGTGTGAATTCCACCCCTCTTTGCACACACACACACACACACACACACACACACACACACACACACACACACACACACACACACACACACACACACAGAGACACAGTCCAGTTGCCAGGAGGTGTGTGTGTGTGTGTGTGTGTGTGTGTGTGTGTGTGTGTGTGTGTGTGTGTGTGTGTGGGTGTGTGTGTGTGGTGGTGTGTGTGTGTGTGTGTGTGTGTGTGTGTGTGTGTGTGTGTGTGTGTGTGTGTGTGTGTGTGTGTGTGTGTGTGTGTGTGTGTGTGTGAGAAACGGTGGCCTGTTCTGTACAGGCAAAGATGGCCACTCCGGTGTGGGCAGCTCTGACAGGAGGAACCATGTCGGTCGCCACATTGCCGTCGTGAAAGACGCGACACGATTGCTTCCTGCATGAGAGACCTTGTCTAGACCAGACAGACCTTTTTATGTTTCCCGCCTTCCTGTCGAGAGATCTCCATCGAGTGTAGAGGAGGAGGAGGAGGAGGAAGAAGTCAGAGATCAGACAAAGTGCAGGCGGGTAGAACAAATGCAAAAACACAAGCGAGCACAAACACTCGCATTCCCTCACGTCGTCCACACGGCTGGACGGGCAGACAGACAGTCAGACAGACAGACAGCGATTTGGTTTTCTGACTTAGTTCCTAAAAGACGATCGCGATCGCGTTTTCGCAGCACAGGAAACCAAGCAGAGAGTTCCTGCAACGGCGTCTGTGACATGGAAATAATAAGAATGATAAAACAATAAAACAAGAAAACATATGATGGCCGTTAGCTGTGAACCCATTGGCTTTCTAGACGACAGCCTGAATAAAAAGCTGAGCACGTGCTCTGAAGGACCAGGCGAAGAGCCTCCGGGGATGCGTTCATGTTCTTTATGCATTGATTCAGTTTTATTTGTCGGGAACTGTGCATGTTAATAAACAGCGCGAGGTTCTCATCTGTAGTCCCATCCGAAGTACTGCAAAAGTAGAACACAGTTGGACAGAAGCAGAACCCAGACGTGGGCAGCAAAGTCCGTCCTGTTGCTCGTGAACAAAATCGTTTTCTTCTTATCATTTGATGGATGTCTGCTGAGAGGAGAGACGGACTCATTGACACTCGCTGTGCGCTGCTCAGGCTGTTTTCCTTCGGCGGTGATGTTGATGTTCTCACCCGCGGTGTGCATTCCAGAAGGAGTCCGGGGTGCCGGGGGTTGTCTTATCTGTTATTGCAGCACAAAGTTAAGCACTTGGAATCCATAGCTTCCCTTCCATTGCAATCCATTTGAATGTCATCGTACTACAGACACACACACACACACACACACACATATATAGCGAGCGTATACGCTACCCTGTAAAATATCCGATTACATAAGAGACATTATTGGAAGCAAAACTCATTGATATTGACATTCGCAGTCGCTGACTGAATTTGCTCGATTCTCTCCCCCGCTGCTGCTGTTCAGGATATCGTGAACGTTTCCCCTGCCACAGATAAGCCACTCGATCTGTTCCTGTTTGTTCTCGAGTTGCAAAACTTTGCCATCGATCGGACACTTTAAACGTCACGTTAAAGACGAGGAGAACAATCCTTCACCACGAGGACCAGTGGATGGCAAGGTTAAGTGTGTTAGAAGCTCAATGCGGGACATCAATAATAGCCAACATGGCCCCACTTCCATAACGGATAAACCTGCGTGTGTGAAATGGGAATGTTTTCGAGAGTGATATTAATCTTTCATTGACTGACCGTTAAATATGTAATGCGGTGCCTGACCCCCAGACATGTCGCGCTCACCGCCC
>PIJE02001393.1:126662-136892 GCA_002895965.2 Coryphaenoides rupestris
GACCGCCGCAGGACGGGAGAGAGTGACTCACTGGTCAGACTGGTGGTGGCGAGAGCCGCTTCCTCATCAGCATTTACGTTTCGGGCATTTGGCCCAAGTGACTTCGGTGCATTTGTCGAAAAAGAAGAAGAAGAAAACAACAATATTGTCGTTCATTTTCATGCATTTGTTTTATTTAAAACCTCGGAAAACACATTGAGGGAGAACCCTCATTTTTTCAATAGCGCCGAGGTACACGCAATAAAAGCACTCAAATGAAATAGCAATAAAAGAGAAATACATGTCTATATTAATGTGAGAGAGTGTGTGTGTGTGTGTGTTTGGTGGCTGGCTGGCTTCATTGGTCTCACTGGCCCAGTTAGAGTCTGTGGGTTGTGGTGCATTGGCTGTTCAGTGCATCATAGGTGGATCATTACTCATGGACACTTATTAAATGACCATCATGATCATTCAACCTTTAACTGGTCTTTAGCCATCGTCATTAACGTCTCCTCTGCACACAGGCACACCTTCTATTTGCGATCTATTTGCTTGGTTTGCTCCTCCAGGCGTCACTGGATGTGAAAATCGATAAGTCAGTGGACAGTGGACCCCCCCCCCCCCCCCCGCTTTCAAACAAGACTCGCTCACAAGTTGTTTTCACACAGAACACAGATCGACAACAACTAGACCGCGGGGGAGCAGTAGAAGAAGAATCAACGTTCGCTTCTTCTGGGTGTCGATGTCGTTCCGGGGAGTTGAGAAGTTCACTGCTTGGCCAGAGAAGATAAGAGAAGAGAAGAGAGAGAGAGAGAGAGAGAGAGAGACTGCAAGGGGAACTTAATGGGGCCGGAAGCAGGGGTGTGTGTGTGTGTGGGGTGGTGTTGTACCATGGTGGTACAAAAGAGCGCTCGATTAAATGGAACAAAACTCTGTCGACTGGAAAATCTGAAGGTGTAGAATGACACATTAAACATCTCCACGAGCATTTTCTCTTTCGGTTCATCAGCATCGCTCGGGAGGCTGGGGGGCGGCCGTAGCTCAGGAGGTATAAAGAGCGGTTGTCTGGCAACAGGAAGGTTGCTGGTTCGATCCCCGGGTAGCTCCTCCACCCCCTCCTAGCTAAGTGTGGAGGTGTCCCTGAGCAAGACACCACCTAACCCTACCTGCTCCTGACGTGTTGGTTGTTACCTCGCATGGTTGGCACCGCCGCCGTCGGTGTATGAATGGGTGAATGTGAGGCAATACTGTGTTGGATGAAAGTGCTGTGTAAATGCCATCCATTATTCTCCAAAAAATGCCACAATTACACCTCCATCAGAAGCAGCCCTCGAGACTTGTAACACCGAGAGGCCCTTTTAAATCCACACAGAGCAGGCGACGACACAGTTATGTTAATATCCAGCATAGGAAAGACAAACAAAGAGATTGAATATTGAATATTGAATAAAGAAATTACGTCGACTGATACGTTCTCCGCAGAGACCGGCCTTATGTCATTATGTCAGGTGTGGAGCGTCACAGAAATAATCTCTTCCCTACACATTGAATGTGTAGGGAATTTAATTTAATTGGGTCGGGAATGAGATGAACGCCGTGATTACTAGCGCACGCTAGGAGATGTCACTGTGTTACGTTAGAGTTCATTTGGTAAGGCGGTGTGTGTGTGTGTGTGTGTGTGTGTGTGTGTGTGTGTGTGTGTGTGTGTGTGTGTGTGTGGTCGTGTGTGTTTTAACTCAACTTTATTAATCCCAAGACGGGCATTCAATTCATGTGCAGCTTACCAGTCCTTACACACAACTCAAAAACACGAGATACATTACATGTATGTTAAAAGCAACCTCACAAGCAAACTACGGGCAACAGTAGATAAAATAAAACACCTTTTGTTGTATACTGTAGTTCTTATAAATAACCGATATAAAGAATAAAGAATGTGACGGTCATTTAAACTGAATACCGTTTGCATTTAGTCGCCTGATAGCAGAAGGAATGAAGGACTTTGTAAAGTTGTAAAGAGTAGAGGTTTGTATTCGTCGTCGTCGTCGTCGTCGTCGTCGTCGCGAAAAGCCAGTTTGTGATTGTCGCTCATCTCATATTGCATCACTCAGTGTGTGTGTGTGTGTGTGTGTGTGTGTGTGTGTGTGTGTGTGTGTGTGTGTGTGTGTGTGTGTGTGTGTGTGTGTGTGTGTGTGTGTGTGTGTGTGTGTGTGTGTGTGTGTGTGTGTGTGTGTGTCTGACTACGCTACGCTGTTCCTGACTGTATCATGGATGTGGTTGTGTTTTACATATAACACCGATACCACACACACACACACACACACACACACACTTGTACCTGAGCCTCTCCTCTCCTGGCCTGGCTCTATCTCGGCCTTTTTCTCTCTCACAACTGGCTCGCTCCGACCCCCCAAGCAGCCAAGGCAACCGCTCGGCTATCTGGCCAGCATGTTGGCCGGTCTAAATGTCCTCAGACCCATTTAATATATGCTTTCAATGGACTGGGAGGGAGGGAGGGAGGGAGGGAGGGGACAAAGGCTACTTAATCAAATGGAAAGAGAAGGCCTATTACTTTTCACAGCATTCCCGAAAACCCGTACTTAATGGAGCCAGGCCGCCCGATAGACGCGGCCTCGCGCGCTAACGGCGACAAAAAAAATAAGTCGACTCGGTTGAACCCCCCCCCCCCCCACCTTTGTCCTCGTCTTGTGGAAATCAGGTCACTTGTGAATTGCGGTGTTGTAATTTTTGGTTTCCTCATTTCTTCTTTTGTATTTTCAGTTTCAGTTCGGTTAACTGTACGTAACAAAAGTACTCAGAAATGCGGAGGGCTTTTCGGTGGGAAAACGCATTTTGACGTAGAATCGGCATTTCTGTTGCTACAGAAAAAGAATGTATGTTGTTGGTATGATGGCGAAAAGTTGGAAAATGTCGCTGGTGTAAATGGTTTGTAAACCACACGTCAATGGTTTGTTTGTTTGCGGTTGATTGTGTGTCCTAATTCCCCCCGTGGAGAAGGCGTGGCTGGCTCTGGGTGGCATTTCCGCGTGTCCCGAACCCACCCTCCCTCCCAGATTCTTTATCCGGAGCCAACAGCCTGCAGTGAGAATCGTGTGACAGACACACACACTCGCACACACACACACACACACACACACACACACACACACACACACACACACACAGACACACACACACACACACACACACACACACACACACACGCCTAAACATCTATACGAGCATCCACACGCATGGCCAGGCATGGACAAGCGGGCACACATCCATCCACACGCTCCGCACGCACACACGCACACGCACACACACACACACACACACACACACACACACACACACACACACACACACACACACACACATTCACACACTCCTGCTGATAAACAATGCACATTAAAGGAACACAAAGGCAGACAAATGACTGCGTTGCACAGTCATGCTTTCTCTCTCGGCAGAACACGCACACATACACACACACACATACACACACACACACACACACACACACACACACACACACACACACACACACACACACAGAACAGTGAATTGAACACCTGCACTCGCGTGTTCTGTAGACATGCAATCCACTTCAAACCTCAAACCTTTCAGACACGTTTGCCGATAAACTCGCGTTGGATTGCTTGCAGTGATGAGGCAGCTGCTCTCTTCACGGTGGAAAAATCACAGTGATATCTTTTGAAATGACTCTCGTGGTCTCTCGCTCCCTTTCTCACCCTCTCTCTCTCTCTCTCTTTCTCTCTTTTCTCTTTTTTGCTCTCTCTCTCTCTCTCTCTCTCACTCTCTCTCCTGTCTCTCTCTCTCTCTCGACATTCGAAGGACAGACATGTATGCATTCTTCTAATTATATTTAGATGTGTGTTTGTGTGTGTGGTATGTGTGTGTGGGGTGATGTGTGTGTGTGTGTGTGTGTTTGTGTGTGTGTGTGTGTGTGCGTGCGTGCGTGGTGTTGTGGTTACAGAAACTCTTTTAAGCTCTTTTAAGCTTTATTTTATGTACAGTACGTGTCGCTGTGTAACATAACCATACAGCCATACATACACTTAATGTACACCTCGTCCTAAAATCTTGTGTATCGGGTGAAGTTATAGCATCTTCCATTATGCAATCAAAATCGAGTGAGTGGGTGTGTGCATGTGTGTGTGTGCACGTGTGTGTGTGTGTGTGTGTGTGTGCCAGCGTCTCAGATACTGAGCTGGGATTAGCGAACACGGTTTTTCGATCGACGACGTCACGATTGTCACCTTTGGTGTCAGTATGTTCCTGACTTAATTAATTAGCAATTTGCGCCCGCGGCTACATTCTCCAAAGAAAGGACAAAGGCCAGCCGACGCTGCAGCCTGCTCGTGCTCAGGGGCGATGGAGGTCGATGGAGGTCTGACCTCCGCAGGGAGGAGGTGACTCTCCAGAATACGATTAATCCATTACAGGTGTGTCAAGCGGTGTGCAAATGTGTGCGGGGTCATGTCGAAATATTATAACAGCTAGGAGGGCCACATATGCACGTACTGTGTTGTCTATCTGTCCGTCTGTCCGTCTGCCTGTCTGTCTGTCTGTCTGCCTGTCTGTCTGTCTGTCTATCTCTATATCTATATCTATGTCAGAATACCCTCTCGTGTGCATAATACAAATGTGAATTGACATAACAAGGTGCGATACACATATGTGTATATATATATATACAGTATATATATATATATATATATATATATATATAATAATGGTGAATACCACTGGAGATGTAAAACACAAATACATTTGTGCAAAAGATGATTTGCCGTTTCGCAGACTGAGGTGCATTCCCTCAGTTGTCATTTTTCATTAGTCGTTTGCATCGCAATCGTGTGGCTGGTGGTGTGGTTTACTGGCAGATGGAAAACCAGAAGTGAGACCGCAGTGAAATGCGTCACAGCAGGTTGTCGACTCTCGTACAAAGTCAACCCTGGTTCCCAGAGTCTTATGTGGGCCCCCCGGGGTTGTGTGTTACGCGACAGACGCGCTCCATTACTTAATCTATGAATCACTCCATGAGGCCCTCGCTCTACTCGCTACTGTACGCTCGACTGTACGCTCGACTATATCGTTCCCTTTGGCGACACCTGTGGCGAAAAGCGGTCATTGCATCCGAAACGGCGTCGTCGCGTAGCACACAGTGGGTGACGACGTCGTTTAATGGCAAATCTTTCGAGATGACCACTTTAACATTTGATAATTGATATGTTTTGGACCTGGACTTGAGACCACAGTCTATTTAAACGTGACACGATGATGCACTCCCGTCCTCCGTTTGTCCTCATCGTAAGTCATCTCGTTTTGTTGGCTCTCTTCATGCTCTGGCTGAAGGTCAGTCGTTAGGTAAAGGTCAACATGTGTCCTCCGCTTGACCTATGACCTGTCCTGTCACTTCACGCATACAAGGGATGAGCTAGCCTTTAACAGTAACTGGGGGGCCGTTTTCTTTGAGTCTCTTCCTTTTACATCTGAATTCCTATATCTGCATCTATTCTGTTCTGGCGGTACAGCTGTTTGACCTCAGGGTGACCTTTTTGTTCTTAGCAACTTCCCTCACTTTACTTCAGAAATCGCGCCGGATAAAAGTGTCTGCTCATTCCGGGAACGTAAAGCCCCACGACTCAAGGGATGATTTTCAGTGATAAACGGATAAACGGCTTTTAGGCGGACAAAACCGTCTTTTGACGTTTCAGAAAGGCAGTACGACCTTGTGAAAACCTCCTGGAATAGAGGTCATCTCTCGTGGGGTATTTTTGTCTTTGAGGAGACGTCATCTCTGCGACACATCTCTGCTTCGCCAGTGAACCCAGTGCTGGGTTCACGATATTCCTCAACACTTTGCATTCACCTCAGGGAGCGATTTACTTATGTATGTGGAGTGTGTCTGAATAATACATTAAAATACATCGATATAATGCTCGCCCCTCCGCACTCCCTCCTCTCTCTCTCTCTCTCTCTCTCTCTCTCTCTCAAACACACACACACACACACACACACACACACGGAGACACACTCGATGCAAGACACACACTCTCCGTTTGCTCAGGGCACGAGAGACATAAAGCCCAGAGACCGGTAGCACTGAATAGAATGACAGCAGAAACAAGAAGTCTGCAGGACGACATATAATTGTTTTATCGAGCAGACCACTCGTGGATATCCAAAGCGACCTTACAAGCGACCTACAAGTGAGGCCGAGAACGCGTTACGTTTACAGAATCCCTGCATGCCGACCAAATCAGGCAGGTTGACGCCGGACAGCCCTCCGATACTCTAGTACCGCCCCCCAAAAATATCGGCCAGTTAGTTCTGTGGAACTATACGAGGTAGAAGTCGAATTTGTATACAGAGGTCTTAACACAGTGGGGGGAGGGGCGGGGGGGGGGGGGGGGGGGGGGGGGGGGGGGGGGGGGAATACCAAAGCGGTTGGAGGTCGTTGGACAAAACATGACACGACATACCGACCGAGTACGGTTTCTTCGCTTGTTTGCACCGTTTCCCACACAACAATGGCTGGCACGGTGAGCGGTGGCACAGCGGTTAGCAGCCCTCAGAGCTACATGTCTGTCTGTGTGTGTGTGTGTGTGTGTGTGTGTGTGTGTGTGTGTGTGTGTGTGTGTGTGTGTGTGTGTGTGTGTGTGTGTGTGTGTGTGTGTGTGTGTGTGTGTGTGTGTGTGTGTGTGAGTGTTGTATGTTCTCGCCGTGTTCTTCCTGTGGGTTTCCGTTTCCTCTGGGTCCCCCCCCCCCTTTGCTCCTCCACCACCACCACCACCACCACCACCAACATAAGAACGGTGCACATGATGCCAGCCAATCTGCTGCACTTCTGCTGCCTATAAGCAAGGCACCGGGGCACTATAGGCACTGGTTCCCTCCTCCTCCTCCTTAGCAGGCCTGGTAAAATGTGTTGGTGGGGAGTGGAGGTGGTGGAGTTGCAGATGACGATGGCAGTGGTGACGTGATGCTGGTGGTGGTGGTGGTGGTGGTGGAGGGAGGGATGGTGTTGGTGGTAGTGGTGGTGATTCCGGTGGAGGTGGAGGTGAGATGGTGGCGGGTGGCTGGAATTTGGTGCTGGTTTGTGGCTAATAGCTTATTCTGATTATTCACATAAGCCAGCAGGACCCGCACATATGAAGCCGTCTCTATATACTCCCAACATGATCACACTGAGTTCGAAACCAGCATGTGTACGATTTCAGCTCCCAGTCCCAGCTGGTAAACAGTATGAACTGATGCTGTTGCTGCCTAAACATCCACATGGAATTATGACAGCGGCTATAATCCGAGAGCTGGATCGCAGTCGGGATAATCTCCAGAGGAAAAAAAATCACTCACTTCCTCCCCTCCATGCAGAATCCCGTCCAAAATGTAGGCTACAGTACAGAATACTGCACACAATGACCTATAAAGGCGAGACAGAGGAACACAAAAGGGTTTTTAGCAACCATGCCGCTGTCTTGATACTGTAATACCGTTCAGTTAAACCTCAATTAAACAGAACTTGTGTTGTGTTATAGATATATTGAGATGTTATAATTGAGGGTATTATTATGTGTTTTATGTGTATTATGTGTACTGGAGACATTGGGTTATCGTCCAACTAATTTCCAGGGGTTATTTTGTTGCATGGATGCCTGGAAAATGGACTCTTCAGCAATGAGGCTGTGGGAGCGTGTGTTTGGTGGCTGGATTAATTGGCCTCACCTGGCCCAGTTAGAGTCTCGGGGGTGGGCGGGGCTACAGCCTCACCTGGCCCAGTTAGAGTCTGGTGGTGGGTGGGGCTGCAGCCTCACCTGGCCCAGTTAGAGTCTGGGGTGGGCGGGGCTACAGCCTCACCTGGCCCAGTTAGAGTCTCGGGGGTGGGCGGGGCTACAGCCTCACCTGGCCCAGTTAGAGTCTGGGGGGTGGTTGGGGCTGCAGCCTCACCTGGCCCAGTTAGCTCGTCACTAGCGGCTCTGTTAATTTCATTTGACCTCCACCCTTGTACAATAAACCGGACTTTCACCACAAACCTGCCTGTGTCCTTGGAGGAGTCCTGAACTAAGCCACTCTATGTGGCATTGTGGCTAGAGACCTATGCTACAGTCACCCTGGGGGCTGGAGAAGAGAATCTAATTGAAAATACTCCGGCGAAACAGCACCTCTTCACATCGGTACGGAGCCACTTGTGTTTGTGCCGTTTGAAAGGTTTAATTTAATAATAATTTAATAATAATAACCCATTTCCACAGTGTTTTCTCAAGTCCATCTCATTGACTAAACGTGTACCTTTGGGGAGGACCGGAGACAGTGTGTCCGTGTCTCGCCGCCTGCGGGGCTGCAGCTGTTCACTCGGAAACGGCTGACCTTGGGGATCATGGGCAAGAGCCCCGTCTCTTATCGCGCCGTGCCATCGTCCGTAGACCCCGCTGCCGCGCGCCCCCCCCCCCCCCCGTGTCCTCACAACAGGAAGCGGCTAAATTTAGACATCTTGGTTATCTGGTCCCAGGGCCATGTTTTGTGTAAGTTCCCTGCTTTTGAAAAAGAATGATGGGGTGGTGACTTTTCAAAAGGCTGTTTGTCTGTGCAGCATTTTAGCACGGATTTGAGTCCTATTTTGGATTGCTCTCCGCTAAACGGGGGGGGTGGTGGGTGGGTGGGTGGGTTGGGGTGGGGAGTGTAACTCTCTCGGAAAAAAAAAAGCTTCACATCCAGTGGCCCCGGTGTCACACAGTGTAGGACTGCCGCAGTAAATGGTTGAGTGCCTGAGGTCAGAGGTCAGAAAGGAAAGAGTAAGTCATAGAAGAGTTCACAGGCATCGAGAGCGAGCAGAACGAAGGAAATGTGTGAGAGAAGATGAGAGAGAGAGGTGTGTGTGTGTGTGTGTGTTGTGTGTGTGTGTGTGTGTGTGTGTGTGTGTGTGTGTGTGTGTGTGTGTGCTGTCTCATCATCCATTCAGGGAACGCAGGTGAGATGTTGTAGCTGCTGTAGCTGTCTGTCTGTCTGTCTGTCTGTCTGTCTGTCTGTCTGTCTGTCTGTCTGCTGACATTCTTTGAGAGCCCAACACTTCTCTATTCGGTCTGTCACCATGCCAACTAGAAGACAGAGTCAAGTCAAAGTGTTTTATTTCATCACATGTACATCACAACGCAGGGCGTTTCTGAACAGTGAAACTCAGACAGTACGGAGGAAGTAAGCAAAAAAGAACAAGAAAAGGGAACGATTTCTTGCTCATATTTCTTGCTGCTCTCATATATACAGTATGCAGCTGACCAAGCACGTCCTCGACTCAAGACTGCTCAACGTTATTTATTTATATGCACAGGCTTATGATGGTACATGGTAAATGTATATAATGTATATACAGTACATGTTATGTGTGTATATATATATATATATACAGTATATATAATACCTGTTGTCTTTGCTTTCCAGCGAACGCCTGGATGTTGGGGACCTTAACACGTGAGCACTGCTTCCGTTTCCCTTGAGGCGGCCTTGACGTCACGTGACCTCGCCTTGTCCATCTCTGTCCCACCGCCACCACCACCACCACCACCCTCGCTTCCCAGCATCCAGCTTCCGTCCACCAATCCATTCACTCATCCATCCATCCATCCATCCATCCATTGTGCGTCCATTCCGCATGTGCTCCGCATCCAATTAAACTAATTAAATCCATCCATCCTTTCACCATTCACCGATTTTACCCGATCCGTCCGTCCTTCCGTCCACGGCCTCTTCCATTGCTTCCCGCCCTCCGTCCGTCCATCATAACCCATTTCGTCCCATTTCACAATTTTTTTGCACCATTTTACCATTCATCCATCTGTGGTCGTCTTTGTGTCACACACACACACACACACACACACACACACACACATGCAGTACTACAGTATGTATGTCACTGTTTCACTCACATGACGACACACTACTCTACCAAAAACACAGACCTGGCTATCCATCCATCCATCCATCCATCCATCCATCAAACATCAGGCTCAATATACCCCCCACCCCCCTGTTTGTTTAACCCCACTGAATTTTTTGTAATTTCTATATTATGACTTAATATAGAAATTAATCTATTAAATCTCTCTCTCTCTCTGTGTCTGTCTGTGGTCTGTCTGTGGTCTGTGGTCTGTCCCCAGAGGCGGACACGTTCCACCTGGAGCCCACCCCCCCGCGGCCCCCCATGGCTCTGTGCAACGAGTCTCAGCT
>PIJE02001394.1:0-128528 GCA_002895965.2 Coryphaenoides rupestris
CATTATAATGTATGGGTGAATTAAGGGTAGAGAAAGATAACCTCTTCCCCAGTTGCTTATCTGCATGACCAGGCGTCACCTTCAGTTGTGACTAGGCAAGGAGGGGGATACATCCTGCCATATAATTTCTTGAAACAGTAATAGAAAAGAGAACCTATGTTACTGTTACTTTAAATGGGGTTTGGAGTATCACGACGGCATCATCACGATGACGATGTCACGCAGACCATTTGAAATCCCACATGAGAAAGTTACACACTAAATGGACGGCACGTTAATCATTTGAGAAAAATTTTTGGTCGGCAATTTTGGTTTCAGTGAAGAGTCAACAATAAATGAAAAGAAGAAAATTTTTAAATTATGTCTGCTTTTATTTCCTATGTGGGTGTAACGAGGTGGGTAGGGGGCTCCGGAACAGCAGCAGATGACACTCCATACTTTAAGTGTCTCTATTGTATTGAGAAGCTCAGGTGTGTAGCATATAAACAACAGAGCCGGAAGTGGCACAAACGAAATCTAACTAAACAAGAGCTGGATAAAATGAGGTGCGCCCCTAGTGGCGATATTCAAACACTGTCCGTTACAGTGTGAGGAGAAACACAGCAGCAAGATGTGTGAGCTGTTGCGACAGGAAAAGGAATACAACCTTCCATAAAGACTGGCAATCACCTGTCAATCCCCCCTTTTTTTAATTTTGTATTTGTATATTTTTCTTTTTAGATTTCATCTTTTAAGTTGATTACTAACCCTGTATAAGTATTTAGTTCTTTAGAAGTATATTTTAAAAACTCATGTTTATACATTTGATGCAATATTGCAGCTTTGTTTACATATTTCTTTGTTTTAGAATATCTGCAATTGTACATTAGATTTGTTTTGTTTTTGTTTTTATTTACCACTCGCTTTGGATATGTAAATGTTCGTTTCCCATGCCAATAAAGCTCTTTATATTGAAATTGAAATTGAGAAGCAGGGCTCCGCTGGGAGGGACAGCCAATAAGTGATCCTTATTGTTTGTCAAGGGAACCCTAAGCCTTTATACATGATGTGCTTTGGTAATCATGTTAGGAAGCCGACACTCTGACGCCATCTAGTGGACAATATTTATTGGTTGCCCAACTTAAAACATGTTCGCTTACCAAATGCGAGTAGAAGTTAATAATCTCCATGAAATGTATGAATTTTAGGAATCAAATAAATAACGTCATTTTGAATAACCGTTCCCATCCCTGATATAAATATAAATAAATAAATATTACCTCTCATCTCCTCTCATTATCATGTGCAATATTCTTCATGTCATGTACAATACCATGTCATGTACAATACTCAATATTAACCTTGCAATATTACCATGCTACATTACCTTTCATCATTATGTGCAATATTCTTAATATTATTTTTATCATGTGCAATACTTCCTCTTACCATTATTATTACCGTTTTATTACACTTAAATTATAGCCAAATTGTTTTTGCTGATTGAATATCTTATATTACCTATATTTTTATACTTCACCTATATTTTTATACTTCTACTAGGACTTAAACCTACTGTGAATTTCAAAATCTGTTATTTTATTTTACTTTGTATTTCTCTATTGTCTTATTCTATTGTTATGCAACCTGGCACAATAATTTCCTTCGGGATTAATAAAGATCTATCTTATCTTATCTTATCTAAAGCACTTGATAAAATGAAAGCAGACTCATGTTTGTTATACAGTGAGAGGGGAGCACCATTCCTGCAGGTTCGATTCAACACATTGCATGGCTGCACTGGTGACGTCAGAGGCCATAAACCAAGCACAATGTCTGAGAAGCAAAACGCGTCTGTGCAGATGACCTAACATGACACGTTTAATCCCCAACGAGGTGGGCGACACAGACAGTATGTGATTTATACATGGTGTAGATTGGCACGGAAGAAATTGGGTAATCATGAAGATGAATAATACAATAGATAATACATAGTAAAAGAACGTCAAGTCAAGTCCAGTATGTTATTTTATTTATATATATTTTTTTGTTGAATAGAATATGATAGAATAGAATATGATAGAATAGAACAGGATAGGATAGAATAGAATAGAACAGAATAGAATACGATAGGATACGATAGGATAAAATAGAATAGAATAGAACAGGATAGAATAGAATAGGATAGGATGAAATAGAATAGAATAGAATAGGATAGGATGAAATAGAATAGAATAGAATAGAATAGAATAGAATAGAATAGAATAGAATAGAATAGGATAGAATAGGATAGGGTGAAGGGGACAATTCAATTCAATTTTATTTGTATAGCCCTTAATCACAAGACAGCCTCAAAGGGCTTTACAGGCCAGGTTATTATGGGCCAAAAGTGATTTATGACACCCTCCTAGCCCTATAGCCCCCCTCAGGGCAAGAAACGACTCCCTTAATTAACAAGGAAGAAATCTTGAGGAGGAACTCAGAGTGGGGGATCCCTCCTTCCAGGGATGGCTCAGACTGCAACGGGTGTCATACGGGCATTAAAAACAGGGGTAACAAATTAGGGTAGAGAGGGGGGGGAGGGGGGGCTAGGGTGAAGGGGACACAGAGGAAGCAGGCAGCCTCCTCACTCTTGCAGCCTCGGGGATTGATTGATTCACTGGCCTGACCTTAACTTTGTATCCAGCAACAACAATGCCTTTGTAAATGACAGGCGGCACAGTTTCCACAACGTCCGTCCGAGGCTGCCTCTGGCGCTTGGGCTTGCGCGCCTTTCCTGTGCGAGGCATGCTTTCCGTTTCCTGATAAGATTTCCTGACGGCTGAAGGGCTGAAGAGCTGAAGGGCTGCAGAGCTGAGGACCTCACTACACGACTCGACTGCTATTATGCTCGTTGGCCCAACGTCTGTCGACTTTATAGTCTTGCGAGACACATTCGCTCACACCGATTGGTTGTTTGCAGCCACGTGACACATGCGCATCTTTTGTTTGGCGGCTAGCAGGTTGAAGGTTGGCGTAATGCGGAATATTTTTCCAAAGAAATAGGCCCAACTGAACATACGAGCGGTTGACCGCTCATATGGTGCTGTGGCGTGTCCTTCAGGTCCTCGTCCGAAGGTTTTTGGTTCTTCTTTGGTCTTAAAAGACGTTGAGTCTGTTTCCTTATCGGCTGCAATGAGGAACTCATGATGTGTTGCACACATTACGATTTCAACAGTTTTATTGACATAATGTGGTTATTTATTTATATTAATT
This sequence comes from Coryphaenoides rupestris, assembly GCA_002895965.2. NCBI lineage: Eukaryota > Metazoa > Chordata > Actinopteri > Gadiformes > Macrouridae > Coryphaenoides > Coryphaenoides rupestris. Next base: position 3,235 of record PIJE02001394.1, read on the forward strand.
TGTATGTTGCCGTTTAAAAGTTTAAAAAGTTAGTTTCTTCGTTTGCGCGTTAGTTTGTTTGGGGAGTTCACCTGCCGTTGCTCAACAACCGGAACCTCTTTTTCCACAGGCAGCCGGCTAAGCAGGGCCCCCCAGGCTTCCTTCTCCCCAGCCACACTCCTTACCAAGAAGTTAAAGTGAAATGCTCTTAATTGGAAAGAAAGTGTTACTATTTAGATTTGCTGAATTGTATTAAGGCGGTATTCATTTATTTTCTTGCGGCGGAATTATTTTAAAATTGTTCCTGACCAATATTAAAACAAACACTCCAAACTACCCATGCGGTCATCCAATCTACACGTACCTGCATTTGACAAACACTGCTCTACTATACTCGGATGCATTTATATTTATTTGGGTTTAATTCAACAAGTAGTCTAATGATGCATGTTTTAAGTGTTTGGACTGTTTCTGTGTGCCTATGTGCTTTATACGCTGGACAATCAACAGCTGTACTATACACATTGATGAAGCATGTTATTCTGTAATATTTTCACCTGTAGCTCTGTGTTTTACCAATGTGTGAACACAAGATCTTCTGAATAACTCCAGAGGAAGGTCATTCTTTCTACATTTCCTAAGACGTGTTCGTCGTAAAGAGAGAGAGAGACAGAGAGAGAGAGAGAGGCAGACAGACAGACAGAGAGACAGAAAGGCAGACAGAGACAAAGAGAGAGAGAGAGAGAGAGACAGAGAGACAGAGACAGAGACAGAGACAGACAGAGAGATAGTGGGAAACACAGAACACGAGAGAGAGCCAAAGTTAATATTAGTTGATATAGTTTGTATTTTGGTAGTGATACCTAGCCTGGAAATCCAGACCCACATCTAGAAAGCTGTAGGTCTGGTAATGAGTAATGAAAATGGCCCAACTCGAGGGGCGGCACCAAGCATGCATTTGAAAATATCACTGCACGCAATTGGATAACACTACGACCTATCAGAAGAATACACGGGGTTTTGGAGAATAGTTTGACAGAGAGATGTAAATGGGGGTCAGCCCTATGTTCCCACAGCCCTATGTTCCCACATTTCTAAGATGTTTCTCAAAATTAGGCCCTATGTTCCCACAGCCCAATGGTCCCACAGCCCTATGTTCCCACAGCCCTATGTTCCCACATTTCTAAGATTTTTCTCAAAATTAGGCCCTATGTTCCCACAGCCCTATGTTCCCACAGCCCAATGGTCCCACAGCCTAGGGGTTGCACGACTTCTGATTTTTTCAAGTCGACCTTTCTATCCATAAAGTCGACGTAACGACGACGCGTCGATTAGTCGACTTTTCTGTGCAAGCCCTTACAGCCCTATGTTCCCACATTTCTAAGATTTTTCTCAAAATTAGGCCCTATGTTCCCACAGCCCTATGTTCCCACATTTCTAGGACATTTTCAAAATTAGGCCTTGTGTTCCTACATTTCACTTCCATTTAAAACCTATCCTCCCACAAGATTTTTTGGAAGCACTTTATAGTAACCATCCATAATAAGTGTTAGTTAATAGGTAATAAGGTCCTGAAAAGTCAGCTCAGATGGCTGCTATTCATGGAAGCTTGATCCCTGGAAACCGAGGAGGGAAGGTTTTAGTTGTTCAGAACTTCCGTTTCCACCGGCATGAAACAAGAGGTGAAAAGATTCATTGGTGTTGCTGGCGCAAGAACTGCAGAGCAAAGGTGTATACAAACCTTCTGAATGACGAGGATGACGATCCAGTTATCAGAGTAATTGGATTCCATGAGGAGGACCATGCCCACCCCCAGGATGAAGCCATGGTCAGCAGAGCTCAATTCCGACAAGATGTTGTGGCACAAGTGAGGCAGGATCCAACTGTGCCAGTGAGACGGGTTTACAATGCAGAATTTGTGCGACATCGTCGGGCAGTCCAAGGAGGAGGTGATAGACCACCAATACCGGCGTTTCAGGCAATCCGTACAGCAATGCAGAGAGCCAGGTCTGAGGCAATGCCAGCCATCCCAGGTACTGTGGATGAAGTGGAGGTCACAGGCACATGGGCCGAAGACCTTTTTTTGTTGCATGCTGACAATGATTGGGGCATACTGGTGTTTGCAACAAATGAGAACCTGACCCTGCTGCAACAATGCAGAACAACTTACATGGATGCCACCTTTAGGAGTTGCCCTCGACCATACAGACAGTGTTTTACCATATTGGGAAACCATCATGGCTTTGTACTACCTCTTGTACATGTGCTTATGGAGCAGAGAACCATTGGACACTACAGGCAAGTACTCCAAGCTGTCAAAGTGGCCATCCGACGAGTAACCCACCACAATTGGCGCCCTCAACTTGTCGTCTGCGACTTTGAAAATGCCCTGAAGACAGCACTGGAAACGGAGTTCCCTCAAGCCACAGTCGGCGGTTGTTATTTTAATTTTAACCAATCCCTATGGAGGAGGATCCAAGAGCTCGGATTGGCTGTTCCCTATCACCAAGACCGTACCCTTGCTCGGGTCATCCGCAAACTCACGGCACTGGGTTACCTACCGCTTGCTCTGGTTCAGATGAACTTTAACACACTTGTCAATGGCAGACGCTGTAGACGTCTTGTGAGACACTATGCTGCAATGGAAGAGTTCATCACCTACATGAGGAACACATACATCCGCCCTGGATCCACCTTTCCACCGGTTCTGTGGAATGTCTTCGAGAGGGACATGGACCAAAGAACGAACAACCATGTCGAATGTGAGTAATTGCAAAATGGCCATGTTGAATGTCTGTGTACAAGTCATTTTAATGTTTAGTCTTTGTTTAATTGTTTAATCTGTTTAATTCTAGCTTACCACCGGACAATGAATGATACAGTGCAAGTGCGCCATCCCTCTCTGTGGCTATTCATCCGTCACCTGAAAGACTGCCAGACGCTGACTGAAGAAAGCATCATGATGGCAGAGAGGGGCGATGTACCCCCACGACGGCGACGCAAGTGGAGGATCTTAGAGGCCACACTTGTCCGACTGAAGGGACAGTATAATGATGGCAATCGAAATATTGAGTCCGACCGGAGCGCAGTCAGCCACTGTGTTGTGGAAGCTGTTTAGAATTGCCCTGGCTTGTGGACATGTGCTGTTCCCTGGCATAATTTTGACACGTCCTTTGATAAACTGAAGCTCCTTATAGTAAATTGAGTTGTTTTTTTTGTTGTTCTTGAAATAGTCTTCAAAGGACAGCACTTGCAGAGCGCCTGTTCCTGGCACATAAAAGGTTGAAAAGCACTCGAGCTCTTTCCAGTTTTAAGTGAACTGCATAATTAGTGCAACATTTTTTGCTTATTTTGATTGTTTGAATGTGTACTGTTCATTAAAGAATTCTAGATAGTTAAATGTGTACTGTGTCTAAATTGCACTAACTTATGGAGGTGAGTTTAATTTCGGTATGAGGGTTCGTCATTCCACAGCAACCCCATGTCGGAGTAACGGTGTTGAGCTCGAGAGAGTTTGGAAGCTAGCTCTCTCCTTCAAATCGCCACCCACGGGGTTGTCGGACGAACCCTCTACTACCAGAGGACAATTGGATAATAGGTTGGGTGTAATTGGCTACCAAGTTAAGAGAAAGGGGGATAAAATCAGATACAAATGTATGAAAAAAGGAAATGTGGGAACATAGGGCTGTGGGAACATAGGGCTGTGGGAACATAGGACTGTGGGAAAATAGGGCTGTGGGAACATAGGGCTGTGGGAAAATAGGGCTGTGGGAACATAGGCACGCTCCCAACGGAGCACCCCCCCCAGACCAAAAATAACATGTTTTCAAAGTCATTAGAACTGCAAATGGTTTTATTAAGTACTCGTATCGGTATTCGGTATCGGCAAGTACCCAAATGTAAGAACTTGGTCTGAAAATCGGTATCGGTGCATCCCTAGTTTGTACAGATACTCAGTCAACCTTTTCGATAGCCATCTTGCAATGTTTACTGAGCATGTTACTCATTACCAGAGTACCCGCTGAGCAAATCCAGAACTCTGGATTTCCAGGGTAAGCGATACCTATACTTACAATTATTATTCACATTTTAGGTTGAGAAAAAATAGCGACATTATTTGACCTGGGAACCACAGAGGGTGGAGGGGGAGACAGAAAGACACAGAGAGACAGAGGGTGAGAGAGAGTGAGAAATAGAGATACAGAGATGCAGAGAGAGATAGACAGCGAGTGTGAAAGAGAGAGAGAGAGAGAGAGAGAGAGAGAGAGAGAGAGGCCTCCATTGTTCCACACACACACACACAAGGAATTTCCAGATGCAGACAAGTGGGCACTTTTGCAACCTGACCACTAAAACCGTGAAGCCTTCGTTCCGAGTATCACCATGTGTGGGTCGTGAAACTGGCTTATGGAGACTGGTTGTGGGCTGTGGAAAGCACCAAGCCTGTGGCCTTTTTTCTAACTGGATGTTGTTGCAAAGTGAATTCTCTCTGTGTTGCTATGTGGCGTGGCGTCATTATATTTCTCCAGCTTCTGAAAGCAATCTGCTTTCACAATCGTTTATCCCCTCTTGCAATACGACTTTTAAATGCCACATTTAAGATGTTTGGCGGATTCGTATTTATATGTTACTGTGGTTCTCTGTGGTTCTCGCTCCTAACTAATTGCTTGAATTTTCAAAGTTGTTGTTTTGGATTTTTTTTGGACTTTAATTTGTATGGAAACACCGAGGACTGAATGAGAATGAGGAAAGCTGACATTCACTTACACAGTGAGGTTTTACAGCGTTTGCTATCGAAATGCTTCTGTTTTTCCTAGTGGATCGGTTGACAGCTTCCTCACACAAGGCCGGGGCAGGCTATGCAAACTAATTGAATAAGTACGGGTAGACCTCGAGGTGACACTGCAAAACGCTTTGCTATGGTCAGGCATGGCCTCTGATCTTGTGTACACAAACATGCATGCAAATAAAGAGGATCTATTTCTGTCAGACGCGACGGGAAGGTGTGAATACATTAACCCCCAGATGAAGAAACAACTCTGAGTCTACAGTTCGACAGGAAGTTAGGACTTCCTGCTCTGTCATAGCAAGTGAATTGCAAAGCCGTAGATGCCTCTCTCCTCCTCTCTCTCTCTCTCTCTCTCTCTCTCTCTATTTCTCTCTCTGTCTCTCTCTCTCCCGCCCCTCTCTCTCTCTCTCTCTCTCTCTCTCACTCAGCCTCTCACAGTGTCAGAGAGATTAGGAGGGACCTCTTGCGTTGCCAGCATCCCAGATACACACACACACACACACACCCTGACCTTCTTATAACTTGTAACGCAGGGGGAGCACCAGCTGTGAAACTCTCGGCACCATGGCATCCACGCTCCAGCCTGGGCCCTCCGCACCCGGACCCGACTCTCGTCAGGTAATGGGCTTTTGTTTAGGCTGGGTGCTGCCTGCGCAACACCCAGTCAAAGTGTTCCTACATAGTATTGTTGAGTGCTTGTCTGTCAGTGCTACAGTCTGTCAGGGCTACTGTCTCGTTGATTACAAGCCCTACCACTGTCAAGATCTATCTGGATATTTAGAATTTAGAAAGTTGGTTGTTGTTTTAATTGACTTTAATGATTTGTAGCGATAAATAAGAGACTAAAAAATGAAGACTAAAATAAATGGCTGTTTGTGAAACTCACAAAGTACATGACTGGGAGGGGATGAAGTCACCAGAGCAGAGAGATATAGGAAGTTCTGTGTGTCATCTAGTGTCATCTATTTTTCATTTTCCTTCATGATTCATCTCATATGAGGGGTTTTTTTTTTGCGTTCTGTCGCCTGCCATGTCACAAGAATGTCACTGTTCAGAAGCTCCGCCCTGTGTTATGAAGAACATGTGACAATAATTCACAATTGACTTTGACTTTGTGTTGGGGGGGGCAGGTGAGGCTGCTTAATCCAGCCACCAAACACACACACACACACACACACTCCACATCCTTATAAAGCGTGCTTCTCATGTTCAATGTCACTCCTGTGTGTGTGTGTGTGTGTGTGTGTGTGTGTGTGTGTGTGTGTGTGTGTGTGTGTGTGTAAAGAAGAGAGAGAAAAAGAGCTGTGTTTTATTTGGTAGATTGCACTTTGAATATACTGTATACCCCCCAGAATGAAAGAGAGAGAGCCAGAGGCAGGTTCGTGTTTACATATCCCAATTTGAATATATGTCGGTAGACAGTAAAACGGTGCTGTGGATGGAGTGTCCTTCAGGTCCTCGTCCGACGGTTTTGGGTTCTTCTTAGGTCATAATAGACGTTGAGTCTGTTTCCTTATCGGCTGCAATGAGGAAGCTCCTCACAGAATGATAACTCATGGTGATAGCTCACTGCAGCACACTCGCACGCCACTGAAGTAAAGTCGCTTTTCAGGGCTCCGCGGCACAGGTGGACGTTGAATAAACCGGTCTATTGTGGACGTTGAATGGCGGTTTATGCAGGCAGGTGGAGCAGATGGTCGGTGCTATACCTGAGTGTGTGTGTTTGTGTGTGTGTGTGTGTGTGTGTGTGTGTGTGTGTGTGTGTGTGTGTGTGTGTGTGTGTGTGTGTGTGTGTGTGTGTGTGTGTGTGTGTGTGTGTGTGTGTGTGTGTGTGTGTGTGTGTGTGTGTGGAGATGGCTGGTTTAACCTGTGTGGTGCATTGATTACTGCCTCACAGGTGTGCAGCTTCACCCTGCAGCCCCCAGACTCGGGAGGGGGGGGGGGGGTGCGGGTGAGGCTGCTTAAACCAGACACCCACCAACCACACACTCCACACACACACTCGCTCACACTTCTATTTACTTTTTATTTTATACATGAATGCATACGTCCAAAACAACCCGGGTTAGGCAACCATGTGTGCTGTGGAGTAAGAATGTGTGGTATCATCAGGGGTGTAAAGTACTTGAGTAATTGTACTTCGTTACAATACTTAAGTACTGTTTTTGGGGATTTGTACTTTACTCGAGTATTATTAGGTTTGCATACTTGTACTTTTACTCAATTACATTTCAGAGAAAAAAAACATACTTTTTACTCCTTACATTTAAAATGTGTGTGTGTGTGTGTGTGTCCCAGTACTCCAGCGTCTCCAGTCACCAGTAACCCAGTCATTCATAGCATGGCACGAACCCTAACACACTGTCTCACCCTGTCACACTGTCGTCCCCTCACCCAAAACCGGGCGGAGGCCCACGGAACAGACACAGCCTGCTTGTATTTGTCTGTGACTGTGAATATTATCACCTTGGCTGTTTCACGTATTTCTTTGTCTCATTCGCCAGAAATCGCCCAGCAACGCACGCAAATTGGGAATGACCCGCAAAAAAGACAGACGGGTAAGCTTGCACGAAATTGTACCCAAACTCTTTTTGTTGTTTCCAGTTAAGATAACATAAAATTGTATTCATCCCGAAGGAAATTCTTGTGCCTCAAAAATTAGGCAAATAAATAACAACAACATAAGAATAAAAACAATAGGATAATAAATGTAAAGTGGATACGCCTAATAGAACTGCAATAAATCTTAAGAAACATTTAGTAACACCGTCTGGTGATGATGGCGAAAAGTCATCGGCCAAAACTGTTTTCTACTCAGGATTTAAAAGACAATGGAAAACCAGAAGAGAAGGAAAAAAAACACAAAGAACACGAGGTAGGCCACCCCCCCCCCCCCCCAGCCCCCACCCCCTTCAGGTGGGTACCAGTCTCAACCTTCTGGGAGTAGAGTTCCCATACAATTCAAATACATTTTAAGGAATCCGAATCTGTGTTGTTTCCGCTCCCCTCGTGGTATAAGCTGAAGCCGTTGTACAAGGAGTTGCTGTACACCATCATGCATAAACTGGGGAAGCCAAGCTCCGCCGACACCTTCTCAGATGAACAGCTCCGCAACTACGTCATGGAGGTACTAAATACATCCCTCCTCCGCCCTTGAGCCTATCGTTGCAATGTAGGGCCTAGAAGTCTGTCAAATGTCATTTTTTTCCATCACCTCTCTCTTCCTGTCAGTCCTTCCTGATGAGTGAATCGGAGCATCGGAGCTTGGTGGAGAAAGTGCAGAACAGTGACGTGAGACCAGTACACAGACCCATCACCCATAATAAACACAACCCGTGAAAACGTTTGATTAAACAGACACGATGGCCGGCTTTGCCGCTTCTGCAAATGTTTGCTTTCCTGTTCTGACAAAGCATTTGTGTGTTATTGTTGACGTGATCGTCTGTGCAGCCTCCTGTGTACTGTTTGATGGCCACGGTGAAGGAGGCCAAGGGAATTCTGGGTAAAGACATCACCGGTGAGTATAGTAGTCCCTCCAAATAACCCTCTGCACCAAGCTCACCTTCAACCTCACCTCCTCTGGCCTCCTGGTGTGTGTGTGTGTGTGTGTGTTCCCGGCAGGCTTCAGCGACCCCTACTGCCTCCTGACCATCCTGGAGGACGAGAAGGAGAGTCGCACGCGGAGCTCCAGGGACAAGCCCCGCAAGTCGGTGGTGAAGGACGCAGCAGCCGACGAGAATATCTACAGCACCGACATCAAGAAGCAGACACTGAACCCCGTCTGGAACCAGACCTTCATACTGTGAGTGTCTAAGGGTGGGTGGGGGGCATAGTTTCAAAGGTTTGTTTTTGGCATTGTAATTGCATTTCTGCCCCCCTCCCTATATCTGATTCCAGTGAGTTTGAGGACCACGAAGGAGCAAGCTTCCACTTGGAGATGTGGTGAGATGATCTTTCATAGCCTGGTATTGTGGTTATTAACATTGTTATTCATATTATTATGTCATACGTCCATTTGAAACGTGCCCGTTGGAAGCATGCCCCTGCTCCTTCACAAACGGACTGACTGTGGGGTCTCCTGTATTGCTGCTTGTGTCTTATTGGAGAACCACCCACCCAACAACAATTTCACATTGGACACTGCACTTCCTTGGGTCCTCGGGCAACACACGAGCAGGCGGTGCAGTGCCCATTTCGTGCTGGTCGGGAACGGGCCGATCGCTCGCAGGTTTCTCGAGGACGCACTCGACACTGCACTTCTTTGGGTCCTCGGCAATAAACGTGCCGCGTGTGAAGTCGATCAGATTGGAACGGTTGTCGACAAAACTTAATGACAAACAAACATACATACACAGACATACAGAGACTCCTTCCGTTCCAGTTAGATTATGATCAGCAGTAACCGCTTCCCTCCCCTCTCACCTATTTCTTGTGCCCTTTCACACGCCTCCAGGGACAAGGACGAGGAGCTGTCTCTCGCTCAGAAACTAGAGGACTTCAAAACCAACTTCAACAGTTTAAGGAGGTATGATCAGGATTCTCTCTCTGAGATTCTCAGACGGAAAGAGCCGTTCCATTAAGGGATGCGATGCGACTACTTGACCTTGCCTAATTAAGTCATTGTGTCTTCACAAGGATGATCAAGGATGCTACAAAAGAAAAGGGCTCAGATGACTTTTTGGGAAAGATTGTCTTAAAGCTTCAGGTAAATCTTCCCGCCCGCCGCCGTGTTGTTCGACCCAGCCGCCGGTCGCTCCAGATGGGGGGAAAAAGAGAACGATATTCACAGACAACTGATGTGTTATAAACCCCCGATCCCCTCCACCCAGGATCTCCACTGCACAGAGGACAACTGGTACGAGCTGGAGCCCAGAACGGAGACGTACCCTGACCGCGGACGGTGCCACCTCAACCTCAAGTTCATCCACAGAGAGGTGGAGGCCCTGCTGTTTATATATATGTTTATACGCTTATTTGGTGACATTTCTCATTCCCGCTGCAAAGACTGTCAATGGTGTGGATGTTCTGATTCTGATCCCTCCGATTTGTGTTGTTCTGTTGCACATTCCGCTGGGCATTCCCACTTTTTCATTTCACTGCACATCCTCTATGTGTATGTGACCATTAAACCTCTTGAATTTTGAATCTTTAATATATATATTTATGTATATATTTATATTTCTCTGACTGTACAAACTAAATATCCTGCATAATATTGTGCATTGACTCACAGAGAGACGAGGTACTGAGCGCTGGGCGAAATGCCTACGTCAACTACTGCGGAATCCTGCAACAGTTTGTCCAAGCGTACATCGCTAAGCAACAGGTACACACCCCCCCCCCCCCCCAGCAGGACCCCGCCCACCACCACATCACCCTCATCCCCCTCCCGGGACCCCGCCCACCACCACATCACCCTCACCCTTGGGACCCCGCCCCCCACCACATCACCATCACCCCTTGGGACCCCTGTGTGTCATACTGTTGCTGTGATGACGGAATGCTCTCTCTCTCCCCCCCCCCACCACCACCACCTCCCACAGGGCAACGTTCCATGGAAGGGGGAGTTGAGCAGCGAGGGCCAGGTGCTGCTGGAGCTCTACGCCACCCAGAACAACCTGTCCCCGTTCCTGCAGGACCTCGGGTAAACTATGGCCACCCGAGCTTTCCCCTGGGGTTCCCGCCACGGGTCCTCGAAACCCTTTCAAGTTTGTTCATAAAAATATATATATATATCAATAGACGTGGGTAATTGAAAGTGCAAGGATTTGGGTTATTTTTTCTTTGCTTTTTTTGTTCCGTTGAGTTTTTATGTGAGAAAAATAGGCTACAGTTAGTACATAGGCTACAGCACAGTTCAATTGACTAAATTGAACGGCTGTTCCCTGGCAGAGACATGAGTCAACCAGAAACAGCCATTGCAACAGCCAGACATCGGTGACGTCTTGTCATGTATAGAACTGACGGTATGCCATTCTATTTAAAGCTTCGTGTCAATTTGCCGACCAGACGGGATGCTATCCATCTTCCTGTGTATGCATGGGTGGCTTTTGTGGTTTATTTTACTTAACTTTCATTTGCGATTCAAACAGTGTGACGTGGCATGTTTATCACAGTGTATGTTCTTATACGTCGTATAGTGTATGTTGGTATAGCACTCAGAATGGCACTTCTGCTCTTATCCCAGGCAACCTAGCAATTATGTAACTTATTCTATTAACCTTGCAACTATGAATGCTTTAAACCAGCTCTGTTCTTATCTTTATGCACCACAGCGACAGTCTCCTTCAACAAATATCTTTATGAGTCACTTTGGATAAAACCGTCTACAAAAGGCCCGAAATGTAAATGTAAATCTGATGTGCCACTCATCGTCTTGGGCTAACACCCGCAAGTCGATGCACAACTCAAACTGTGGCTCTCGCCTGCCTGCCCCGACAGGAAGTGGGTGGTCTACAGTCAACTGTACCAGAGTCTGGAGGTGGACTCCTCCGTCCTGTTCCACCAGATCACGAGCATCGAGTACCACTGGCACCAGCAGGAGCTCCCGCACCAGCAGGTGAGACCCGGCTCACGTCCACCACCACCACCACCACCACCACCCGTGCTGCTGATGATGATACATTTACATTTGCATTTACATTTACATTTAGGGCATTTGGCAGACGCTTATATCCAAAACGACTTACAAAGAGTACATATGTTGAAAGAGACAACAATATATCACTGTGGTACATAAAGATAAGAATAGAGCAGGTTTCAAGCGTTCGTAAATGGATTGCCTTTATATTGCGGTTTTATCTAAAGTGCTTGACAACCGCTCTTGCCTCCTGAGCTACCGCCCTCATTGCAAGGTTAATAGAATGAGTTTGATCATTGCTAGGTTGCCTGCATAACCACCTCCCCTCACAATCACAGTTACCCTTCACCCTTAACTTGGGACCTGGGAAACCCGGGAAGCCATCCCTACAGCACTGAGCAATTGAATCCCTTGAATCCCTAGTTTCTCAATGAATAACTGTATACGCTTTGAATGTTTCAACTGGGTTGAAGATCGAATGGTATCGTGTAAGAATGACAGTGTGTTCACAAGCATCGTTTGTTTGATTAGTGCATCCCCATATAGAGGTAAACGACAATATATCCGAATATATTAATACCTCTTTAGGTATTAATATATTCAGATAAAAAACACATTGCCAATGCAAGATCCTGGATTTATAATAGGCTGTATACTAAAACCATGCGTTTCAGAAAGGTTAAGACATTTCATTTTGTTGTTGTTACTGTTCATCTCCTTACTTCTCCTCACACCGGTTGAAACACATTTTAATTTTAGTGTGCGAACTCCAAAAAGACACTTGTACACTGACAACAAGTAACAAGCAACAGAGTAAACTACCATATACAGTATACAATACTAATGAAACTTCGGTCTTATCTCTTGGTAGAAACGCGAACTCGGGGACTCTCTGCACGGGTTCCTCCGCTACGGCCTGCATCTGGTGTCCAAGTACCGAGACATCTTCCCGCCCACGGCCACCGCCACGCCCAGACTACACACCCTGCTCCGGTAGGCCCAGCACACACACACACCAAACGCTCGAGAGAACAGCTCTTTTGCATGCTATCTCTATCACCCAGCCAGCAGTTGATTAGGCGATTTCGCTTATCCAGCACTTTCCTGTTAGGAGGACATCAGAGAATCTGTCTCTCTCTCTCTCTGTCTCTCTCTCTCTCTGTCTCTCTGTCTCGCTCTCTCTCTGTCTCTCTGTCTCTCTGTCTCTCTCTTTCTGTCTCTCTCTCTCTCTCTGTCTCTGCCTCTCTGTCTCTCTTCCTTTCTCTCTCTCTCTCTCTCTATCTCTCTCTCTTTCTCTCTCTGTCTCTCTCGCAAAAAATAGCAGACCCATAATTTGTGTTAGACCAGTGTTTGTCCTGCTATGACACCCCTGAAGATTCAAGATTCAAGATTCAAGATTCAAGATTCAAGATTCAAGAACTTGAATCATCACATACACATACAGGATATGCAGTGAAATTAAAAAGTGGTGATGCCCAGCGGAATGGGCAACAGAAAAAATACAAATAACCAAAGAATCAGATCATCCACACTATTGACAGTCTTTACAGCAAAAGGAACAGGTTTTTTGAATGAGAAATATGAGCAGATAGTCAAATAAACAGCAAGCAAATAGGCAGCAAGAAACCCGGAAGAAAAGGGTCTTTTAACCCCACGATTAACTGGTGTATCATTTTAGAAATAATAATTTTTGGAGCCTCAAAGGTCGCGACATACATTTCATAAAACGACAGTAATAACATGGGATCTGGGTTTGAGAACGGGCTTGTTGTTGTTCCTCTGACAGAGTGCTGGTTCAGATCTGTAAGACGAAGGCCTTCCAGAAGCTGAACCCGGCTCAGCTGGAACTGCAGGAGGAGGTCGCCGACGCTGTGCAGGTCAGTGGTGGCAATAGAAAATGCATGATGATAAAAATACAAGTCAAAAGTTTGAATACATTCAACATTCAATGGAAGTACAATGGAATGCTTACTCCCCATTGACTCCTGCAACTCTAAACATTAGTAATAGTACCTAGAAGTGCAGCAAAAAAGTTTTCTTCTGAACAGTATTCTTCTAAACATAAATACTAAAACAACTACAATGTGCAACTACATGTTAATTATGGCATCGCTGTTGTTTCTGTTCTGTTCCCCCTTGTAGGCAGGGACACAGGAGTGGTTTGCCATCAAAAAGGGTTTACATCAAACCAATGACTAAGGTGATCATATAGACTTCATGTTCGATGACATAATTCAATATTCAATAAATGTCCTCCCTTTATAGAGGTTTTCATCATTTTGAATGCATTACATTTTCTCCAGGACCTGGCAGAGATTGTTGGCGCCCTTGCCAGGTTGATTTCGGAAGTGCAGGAGGACGTGAAAAACTGCAAAACAGTTTGGAACCGAGTGTTTGTCAGGTAAGAAGAGATGCTCTCAGACCAGCCAAATATAAATGAGATTGGAAATAGTATGTGCATTTATTTTATGATACAATGTAATCAGGAAGTCTCATCAAATGTAGGCACCTCTTTTGCCAGAGACATAATATAATAATACTAATAATAATAATAATAATAATACTAATAACAATATTCGTATACTGTTATAACATGTACATATCTGATCTACATATATGCATGTTTGGACTTTACAATTTTACATTTTAAATGAAACTTTAAATTGTTTCTTCCCTTTTCTTCTTAAGTACCGTGCAGTTGGACGTGTTCACTGTGGTCTACAAGAAGCTAGACACCCTGGTGAGTGACACAGCTGTTCTCTCTCTATTGACTCCATTCTAGGATGAGGAACTCTCTCTCTCTCTCTCTCTCTCTCTCTCTCTCTCTCTCTCTCTCTCTCTCTCTCTCTCTCTCTCTCGCTCGCTCTCATCACTCTCTCCTTTACTGTCTTCTCATCTTCTCACGCAGTCATTATATGCAGTATATATCCCCTCTCACTCCCTTCTCCCTTGCCTCCTATCCCCTGTCTCTCCCGTCTGCCTCTCCTCTCTCCCTCCTATATCCTCTCCCTTGCCTCCTATCCCCTGTCTCTCCCCTCTGCCTCTCCTCTCTCCCTCCTATATCCTCTCCCTTGCCTCCTATCCCCTGTCTCTGACCTCTGCCTCTCCCTCTCCTCTCTCACCCCCCAACATCCCCTCCCAGCTCATGCGGGAGATGCGAGAGACCTTCTGTCTGATCGAGGGGCAGATGGAGCAGGCGCTGGCCAACAGCCTGTTTCCCGTCTACCTCAGCCTCCAGTCCATCCACAAAGACAAGGCCTACTTACAGAAGAGGTATACCTCAATGTCGTCCGTCCGTCCATCCGTCCGTCCGTCCTACAGTTTAGATACAGCAAAGGAAACAAAAACACATGCAAAGAACAGACATGGGATCAGAAGTTCACAATCTGTATGACAACAACGTATTGATCTTGGATATATACTGTATATATATCGCCTGATCCGGGCTCAGAAGGTAGCTTCACTCCTTTAAAACCCCTCTTTAAAGGGACTTCTATTATACCACCCAGGTGTGAGCGTGATTCGCCATTCCCAGCGCTTTCAAAAGCCGGTGTCATCTCCCCTGTTTTTGACATCACAAGTGGGAGTGTCCCCCTAGAAGTATGCTGGAGAGATCAGCCTGCCAGTTGCTACGGTCCACCGGGTTGGCTGGTAGGCTGATCTATCCAGCATCATTCTAGGACAGCTTGAATGGCTAATCACGCTCACACCTGGTGGTATAATATGTCTCATTTGATACAATTCCGAGGCATTTGTACTTTTAACTTAATTCCAGGTATTGTTACACTCATACACATCGAAAAATAAACATCCAGAAACTACTAGAACATGAGAATGCAAAATACACACACATATACAGTGTATGTATGTATGTATGTATGCATAAATAATATACAAGCGCCGTTTCAGGGCCAACATCGAGCTGACCAACTTCCACGAGGCGTTCCGGGATGCTCTGCCCTACTGGCTGCTGCAGGCCTTCAACACCACCCTGGACCGGGTAGAGCGGGCCGTGCAGGTGGACCAGGTATAGAAGGCTTCCTCCTATAGTAAGAGATGTAAATGAGCGATGCACATACAGTATGTATATGTGGCAAGTCCTTCCTGCCACAATGCCACGTGTGGTGGCTTAGTTCGGGGCTCCAGGCAGGCAGGTGTGTGGTGAAAGTCTTTATACGAGGTTTATTTTATTGACCCGCACCCCCACCCAGCTCCAGCCCCTGCAGGCCGGCGCCGTCCCCATCAAACACAGCTCGTCGGCGGTGGACCTGGTCTCGTGCGTCCAACCCATCTACAAGCTGTGGGAGCAGCTGGCCTGGCCGGATCCCGAGGAGGCCTTCATGCTCATGGTCAAGCTCACCGAGGTCGGTGGCGTACGCCGCACGTGTGTGTGCGCGTGTGTGAGTGAGTGAGTGTGTGTGTGTGTGTGTCAAATTCAAAGTGTTGTATTATGTGTAGTATAACATGGTCATTTTGTGTGTATGTGTGTGTGTGTGTGTGTGTGTGTGTGTGTGTGTGTGTGTGTCAAATTCAAAGTGTTGTAAAATGTGTAGTATAACATGTGTGTGTGTGTGTGTGTGTGTGTGTGTGTGTGTGTGTGTGTGTGTGTGTGTGTGTGTGTGTGTGAAATTCAAACTGTTTTACTATATGTAGTATAACATGGCCATTGTGTGTGTGTGTGTGTGTGTGTGTGTCAAATTCAAACTGTTGTAATATGTGTAGTATAACATGTGTGTGTGTGTGTGTGTGTGTGTGTGTGTGTGTGTGTGTGTGTGTGTGTGTGTGTGTGTGTGTGTGTGTGTGTGTGTGTGTCAGGACGTGTGTAAGATCGTAGTGACCTATTGCCGCCTGCTCAAGGTCCGTGTCAGGGTGCTCTCGGAGAACTCGAACCACGGGGTCGCCGTCAACATGGTGAGCAGCGCGCATCGCACATGATGACGACGGGTAACATTGTGAGGTAATATTGCATGGGGAATATGGCGCATGTATCCAGTCATTGAGTCATGTGACGATGCTGACCCGTGACCCCCCAGCTGTGCGTGGTGGTCAACGACCTGGAGTACCTGCGCTCCGTGCTGAGCCGCCTCCCCACGCAGCTGAACTGGGCGGGGCTCCGTCATCGCACCACCGACGTGATCGGGGAGAGCCAGTTCTGCAACACGCTGGACACGCAGATCATGCAGGCCCAGGGAATCCTGGCCAAGGAGATCCGCTCGGCCCTGGACACCCTCAGCAAACGGGTAGGGAGGGAGACACACAGCCAGTAAACAGGTAGAAAGACACAGCTCTGGTCTGGTCTGGACACCCTCAGTAAGCAGGTAGGAAGACACAGCTCTGGTCTGGACACAGTCAATAAACAGGTAGGAAGACACAGCTCTGGTCTGGACACCCTCAATAAACAGGTAGGAAGACACAGCTCTGGTCTGGACACCCTCAGTAAACAGGTAGAAAGACAGAGCTCTGGTTTGGTCTGGACACCCTCAGTAAACAGGTAGGAAGACACAGCTGTGGTCTGGACACCCTCAGTAAACAGGTAGGAAGACACAGCTCTGGTCTGGACACCCTCAGTAAACAGATAGACAGACAGAGCTCTGGTTTGGTCTGGACACCCTCAGTAAACAGGTAGGAAGACACAGCTCTGGTCTGGACACCCTCAGTAAACAGGTAGAAAGACAGAGCTCTGGTTTGGTCTAGACACCCTCAGTAAACAGGTAGGAAGACACAGCTCTGGTCTGGACACCCTCAGACAACAGGTAGGAAGACACAGCTCTGGTCTGAACACAGTCAGTAAACAGGTAGACAGAGCTCTGGTTTGGACACAGTCAGTAAACTCTCCCCCCCCCCTCCCCCCTCCAGCTGAACACAGACATTGAGACCCACGTGAAGAGCATGACTACCAGGTGCCGGCTTCCCTCCAAGTCCGCCGAGGATGTAAGTAAGACCGCTCCACCGACGGGGGGAGGCAGGGGGGGGAGGCGGGGGGGGTCTGATCTGATCTGAGCTGATCTCCCTGGTTGTCTGGGGTTGGTTGGTTAGTTTGTTTGTCTGGTTCTGTGGTCTGAAGGCGGTCGGGCCGCTGATGGGCTTCCTGGAGAAGGAGCTGACCTACATGAACGAGAGCCTGGTCCAGGAGAACTTCAACAGGTACAGGGCCTTCCCTCCCTCCCTCCCTCCCTCCCTCCCTCCTGCACCTCCGACCAGGATCATTTAGATTCACATTTCAGGCATTTGGCAGACGAATTTGTGACGAGCTCCTGTCGCGGTCACACACGTTCACACGCAACCTCGCACTGCGCTGCCTGTTTCTTGCTCCCTCCCCCCCCCCCCCCCATGTCCAGCCTGCTGACCCCACTATGGACCAACTCGGTGAAGAGTCTCTACCAGGTGGCCACCCAGCAGCAGCAGCAGCAGGAGGGCCTGATGGTGTTCTCGCAGAGGCTGCTGTACACGCTGCAGGTCTGTCAAAACCTCAGCAACGTATTGTGCTGCATTTTGCGCATACAAACACCGTAGCAACATGTCCACGCGTAGAAGTTGAGCAGTACTGTGTGTATGATTGATTTAAGTGCTAAAAACAGTACATTACTACGGCTTTCACTGGCTGCTGATGCGCGGAGCGGCCATCTTGGATTTCGAAGTCGTGGTTGTGAGATTCGAGTTGGAAATCCGACTTCAGTGCGCGTTCCCGCGGAAACTTTCGACTTTGAACTCGGAAATTCCGACTTCCGAGTACAAATGCAATGCACCATAAGCAATTGTCACGTTTACCACGGTCTCTGTGGTTTTGTTGTTGTTGTTGTTGGTGTTAAAGGGTGTGAGTGTGATTAGCCATTTGCGTATTCTGTAAATGGAGACGAACGATGAAAGTAGGAAATTAAATATAAAATACAAACATTGACGATAACAATCACTGGTGTGTGTGTGTGTGTGTGTGTGTGTGTGTGTGTGTGTGTGTTCCAGTGTCTCGAGCAGTGCTTCCACGCCGAGGGCAACGGGCTGGACCTGCGGGCGCTGCAGTCTGCCGAGTACAACGTGAGTAACCCACTTCACCGCTTCAACTTCAACTCGTGGAGTCAATCTGAGCTCGGGCCAATCGTCCACTTTGATTTTGATCCCACGTGTCTCTCAGACTCTGAAGGCCCACCTGACACCCAACTCCCTCAGCAGCCAGCAGCTCATGGAGAAATACCTCGAGCGGAAAGTGATGGAGCAGGTGAGTGTGTGCGTGTGTGTGTGTGTGTGTGTGAGAGAGAGTGTGTACTATAACCATCCATGGATCAAATGAATAAACGTGTGATGATTTTACATGTACCTTCTCTGTGCGTGTGTGTGTCAGAACGTGTACGTGGGTGAGCGGTACGGCGCGGTCACGCTGCTCATCTCCTACCGGCGGTCGGACCACCGGCTGCGTGTGGAGGTGCTGAACGCCGCCAACCTCCTGCCCATGGACTCCAACGGTAAACAGGAAACACGTGGCGAGGCGGAGCGTCGTGACTCTTACTTAAAGGTCGCTGTATGTAAGAATGGTGAATCCGTCCAGGGACTTACATGTTAGGATTTTACAGCACAAATCACTTTAAATTGCCAGTTTGTGAGCAGGTTGTGGTTGAAGTTAAAACACGAGAGCTTCCCCCGACTCTCTCTGTTGCGTAGAACAGCTTCTGGGCTGATTTCTCTTATATTTGAGTCGGGTCGGATTTAAGTAAGATTTATGTAAGCGTGGATGATTACAAAATATATATATTTCATCGCTTTTTAAAATGTGTACAAGGTTTAATTATGATTAGAACTCACATTAGTTTCTGATATTGAGCTCAGAATGCACTTGATTCTTACATATAGAACCTTTAAAATACAAATGCAAGGGCTTTCATCAGTGGACCACAGGCTCAGTCACCGTTGTGTTAACTCAAAGTCAAAGTCAAAGTGTTTTATTGTCTGTTCTTCATAACTCAGGGTCATTCTGAGCAGTGATATTCTTGTGACACGGCAGGCGACAGTAGGCCTACACATGAGAATTTGTATACATATATATAACATGCATTGGAAATATACATATATATATACACACACACAAGAAAATATACACCCATATACACATATATATATGCATATACATACTGACTCTTTCGTTGACAGGAAAATCTTCGAGATTACCACATTAAGTAAAAGTAGTAACACCACACTGTAGAAATACTTGTTACAAGTAAATGTGAATGGTAAATGTGAAGCTACTTTTAATGTATTTATATATTATGCATTTCTTTACATACTGCTGGGTAGTTTGTGAATTTCCCAATGGGGACCAATAAACCCTTATTGATAGAATAATCACAATCAGCTTTATTGCCTTCGTTTGTTACAAACAAAATTGGTGTGAAATTGGTGCATAACACTGAACATTAGACAGAAAGTAATAGTACAGAAATCCTAAAAAATTCAAAATATACTGTATATATAAAAAAAGAATAAGCAAATATCACACGATATTTATTAACTATATTGTGTCTGTGCTGCGTGTTTGCAGGCTCCAGCGACCCCTTCGTGCAGCTCCGTCTGGAGCCTCACCACGTCTTCCCCGAGTTGGAGTGCCGCTGCACGCAGATCAGGAGCTGCGACCTCAACCCCCTCTTCGACGAGGCCTTCGAATTGTACGCAAAAAACGACCGGGTCGAATCTGCTGCGTGTACATCGTCCGTTGTTCAATGTGAACGGGGCCTGTTGTTCTACACCACAAGCCGTTTCAAAATGGCCATGATGAGACGACCCTCGAGTGGTGACATCACAAGTGGGAGCGTCCACCCAGATGTATGATGGATAGACACTGTACGCCTACCTGGTTGGCAGACTGATCTAGCCGTCATACATCTGGATGGACACTCCCACTTGTGATGTCACTAGAGAGGGTAGTCACATGGCTACTTAAATCTTGGCCTCTCTCTAAAGCTTGGAAGAGATTAGAGAAGTGAAATCATATTAAATATAACAATTTGTTTAATTTGGCCCCCATGAAAACCCAGTTGACTGTTTCTGCTCCTCGACCTCCCTCCCTCAGCCTGATATCCCTGGAGCAGTGCCGGGCTCCCGGGGCGTGCCTGGTGGTGACGGTGCTGGACCACGACACCCTGATGAGGGACGACTTCGAGGGCGAGGCCTTCCTGGCCATTAAGGCCGTTCCGGGGGTCGTAAGCAGAGGGGACGAGGCGGCGGCGGCGGGTGGCGGCGGCGCCGGACGATGAGTTTGACTTCCAGTTGGACATGCCCCCTGCACAGATCCGTCTTCCTCTGATGCACCCCAAGCCCGGTAAAGGTAAAGGCCCCGCCCACACAGGCACGCTTTGGTTTGTCATTAGGAGATTCACACGGGCAACTCTGGTCAATATGGATTATGAGAAGGGGTTCTGAAAGGGCCCCTATTATACCAGCAGGCACGAGCGTAACAGTCATGTGACTAAAATTGTTATTGTGACAAAGTGATGTTGAAATGTTAAGACGCCTTTGAACTGAACCGGTGATTACCGTCGCACATTTTTTCACCTAAGGAGTCAGCAGCAAAGTCAGTGTTGTGATAATCTGTGCTTGTGTCTCTGCCACCCAGACAATAGCATCCTGAGGCTGCTGGAGTCGAGGAGAAGCGAGCGGGAGACCCAGGCCTTCGTAAAGAAGCGACGGCAGCGGGAGAAACAGTCTCTGGAGGGGCTTCAACAATGACAAACAAACAAAGACACACAAACAAACAAACAAACAAACAAACAAACAGGCAACGAGACGACGACGGCTTCTTCCAAAAATAGAAATTTATTGATGATGTATACCGAAAAAACATCAGAATTGAAACACTGATGTCGGGTACGTTGTCGCGGGTGTGGACGGCCTGGATTCTGGATGACCCAGCGATCCTCTGAATGACCCCCGAGATTGACCTCATCGGAAATTTCCCCCCCCCCCCCCTACATATTATGCCATTACCTCGTCTAATTAGTGCAAGAGAATAGTAATGACATCAGCTAACTATGTACATTTTTGTATATATTTTTTGTTTGTTATCTGATACACGGTAATATTTGAGCGATTACTACAAATGTAAAAAAAAATTATAGTTGGCTGACAAAATGACGAGCCGCCGATTAATAAAAGTCGGAATATTCTGGAATATTTGTAAGCATGTGTCCCGGCTTTCGGGCCGAGATTGTGAAAAAATATCGACGTTCATTTAAAAAAAGACTACACGAGCGGACTTGACCACGTTTGCGTCGTTGATTGTGTCGAAGTTGTTCGCCCTCCTGCTCCCAGCGGAGAACCAGCCCTGAGAGTCCCTTAACAAACAGAGCCCCGATACATTATTATTAAAATATCCTACGACGACAGCATCGCCGTCAAACAATCACACTTCACAATTATTTTTAACGCTTGCTAACATTTAGCTCTTGCTAAAAAAAGTTGTTCAACAGTATTCTCCGTAGCGCTACCGGCGGTTGTGGTAACCGCGGCAACCCCGTTTGGTTGAAGCAATTATGGGATGGACCGCCGTCGTATCGGACTTGAATTGCGATATATATCCGTCCCGTGCATCGGTATGAGTGCTCTGGTTAGTCGGCTGCATTTCATCGTTCGGGTTGAGGCCGGTGGGGCGCGTTCAGTGGCTCTTTGGGTTCCGATCAACAACAGTTGTTCGTCGACAACAGTGTGGCAGGTCCACAGTGTCCATGCATACCTGTTCCACTTCGTTTTTCGACAGAAGCGCTTTACAAATACAGACGAATTGTATTGAGATTGAAGAGGGGGCGGTTATAATATAAAGCCTTGACACCACCCCCCGTCCACTTGGATACTCTGCCCTTCAGGGATAATGCGTGACTAAAATCTGTCGCTAAGCTGCTTTTGAACACAAATTAAAGTGATTGATTTCATTTAAAAGAGTCTTCAATCACTGCACCACCTCAGGGACAGAACCACTTTCTGGGAAAGGATTCGGACGGCTGTTTTCAACAGGAAATGTTCCAGAGGTTTTCGTTTCACCATTTTGCTCTTTTTAGACAAGTGCTCGTTGTCGTTTGATCAAATCCAAAAAAATAACCTAAAACAGGGGTCATTTTGGTTTGAGGCTAAAAGCAAAAAGAAAGAAAGGAAAAGGACATATGCTGGTCCCTCTGTAGAATCAGGAGGACTGGCTGGTCTGGAATCAGTAATGTAATCCCCACCACCACCACTACTATGACTACGACAGCTGCTGCTGGTCCAGGGTCTCTTCCGGGCACAGGGGGCACTTGGCGGAGGCGGAGCAGCCGTCGCACTGGAGGCCGTGGCCGCAGGGCAGGCTGACGGCGCCCTGGTCCCCGCACGACACGCAGCACTGCCTCTGCTTCCGGTACACCACCTGGTGGACAGAGACGGAGACGCGGGTGTCAGCCCTCACATGGTCTCCATGGTACATCTGAATGACCTCAGTCAGTGTTGTGAGACATAATACGAAGCGATGTTATGAGTACGACAACATTGAAACATGGTGGCGATAGGACTTAAATGGGAGGAAAGGAACAGCATGTTCAAGTCTTACAGGGGCCCTAGTATACCACCAGGTGTGAGCATCATTAGCCATCACAAGCAGTTCCAAAATTGTCATTGTAAAAAGTAAATGGTAAATGGATTGCATTTATATATCGCTTTTATCCAAAGCACTTTACAGTATTGCCTCACATTCAACCATTCATACACCGACGGCGGTGTCAACCATGCAAGGTAACAACCAACACGTCAGGAGCAGGTAGGGTTAGGTGGTGTCTTGCTCAGGGACACCTCGACACTTAGCTAGGCGAAGCCCGGGGATCGAACCAGCAACCTTCCTGTTGCCAAACAACCGCTCTTACCTCCTGAGCTACTGCCGCCCATTGTGACATCACAAGTGGGAATGTCCAACTAGACAATACAGTATGCTGACTAGACCAGTTTACCAGTTGGTACAGTCCACCGGGTTGGCTGGTAGTCTGACTATGGCTGGTAGTCTGTCGGTGTAGTCACCTGCTCCACAGCGTGCAGGCAGGTGCACAGCTGCGCTTGCAGGCTGAGCACCGACTCCAGGGGCAGTCGCTGCAGCAGCTGCAGCTGGTGGACGGCCAGGTGGGGGTCCTCGCCGCTACGCAGGCTCTCCAGCGCCTCCCGCAGGAGGGAGGACTGCCGCTGCGCCGCCTCCTCCGCCTGCAGGCTGCGCTCGGTCTCCATGGCGATGCGTGCGGCGCGGCCCCGCGACTCCTCCGCCTCCGCCTTCAGCGCCGCCCACGTCTGGGTGGGGGGGGGGGGGGGGGGGGGGAGACGATGAACGAGGTCAAAAACGCTGACTTTGCAATCGGGTTTCCGATGCCCTGTGGCTATTGGTTGACATTCAAGTTTCTCAGCTTTTGATTGGGTCATATATGTGTTATTTGAGGGCAAGCAAGTCAATATATCTCACTACTACTCACTACCACGAGGAGGCTTCTTGGGCCTTGCGTATGTATGGTAGAATAACTTTCATTAACTTACTGTATACAAACAGCAAAAAATATACAAGCATCGGGGAGTCAAATCATATAAGAATTTCTATTGTGTGTTGTCCACTGCTGGAGGGAATTCATCCTTTAGTTATAACTATGGTTTGGTATTTTTAATTGTCAACTAGCCACATAAATGAGTCAATATAGCTTGTCTTGCCAACTTCTTGTCTTGAGAATTAACATGATGCATGTTGGGATGCAGGGGATTACTTCTATCACACACACACACACACACACACACACACACACACACGAACACACACCTGTGCGGTGCGTCTCCAGCTGTGGTCCCAGGTCTTGAGGGTGCGCTGGGTGTCCTCCAGCTCCTGCCGCAGGCGGGCGGTCTCGGCACTCTGCGCGGCGGGGGGCGTCCCCGGGGAGCCCTGGCCCGACGGGAAGTGCTCCCAGATGCTGCAGCTCATGCCGTTCAGACCTGGAGACGTTAGGACGTCAGCACTCTGTGAGGCTGTGTGGACGTTAACGGTGGAACCAACAGACACAATCCACGTTGCCTACAATCACAGATTAACTAATGACACAATAAAAAAATGTTTTGCTCTGTGAATAGAAAAAGCCTGATTTGAAGAAAGATATAAAATGTGGTTGTTATTATTATATTGGTTTTTTTACCAAAAATTATAATTATTACAATTCATAAATTTTTTAAAGGTATAGGTCAACACAGTACATTAAAAAGTCACAATTCAAATAACTCCATTAACTGAATCCCATGTTTTTATCCTCAAGACATACTGTACCTAAAGAACCATGCGATTGTCCCAGGAAGCCGCTTTCCGATTGGCCGGGTTGCGACAGGTGGGTGGAGAAGAAGGGCGAGGCACGCGCTCTGACTGGTGGAGAGGGCGACGGGGAGCTGAAGGGGGCGGAGCTACTGAGGGACCCTGGGATGTTGACGGGGGCGGAGCTCTGCAGCTGGCTGCCGCCTGTTTCAAAATTGTCATGGGACTACTTTTTAGTGACATCACAAGTGGGAGTGTCCACCCAAATTCAATATGCTCGTCAGCACGCAGAATGTGCCACACTGGTATCGAGCAGCCTTGCCTGTGTGTGTGTGTGGGCATGGGTGTACGTGCGCGTGTGTGTCCGCGTACCGAGCATGACCCCCCCGCTGGGCAGGGCGGAGCTACAATCCAGGCTCCGCTCCAGGGCAGAGACGCCGAAGTCATTCAGATCCAGGTCGTCCAACGCAGACTCTGCAACACCACACAGAGTTCACCACAAAGCTCAGCATGAATGTACAGAATAAAAAATCCATCCAACGGGGGTAGACCGCCTGTGGCTTACCGACGACCGATTCCACCGTCTCGCTGGTGGGGTAGAAGGGCAGGGCGTTGGCGTTCATGCCCGAGCAGAGGCCCGCTCCCAGGGGCGCGGGGCTGGGCGGGGTGGCCGCCAGGCTGGAGGGCATGCTGGAGGAGCGACTCAGGGGGCTGCCCACGAACACTAGCAGGTCCTGTGGGCGGGTTGTGGGACAAGGGACTGCTTGGTGATGGTGGTGGAACCGCCACATTAGTTGACCGAGGCCACAGGACAGACACTGCTTGCTACACTATTTTACTACTGGGTGGGATGTTGCTGAGCCGTTACAAGCCAGGTCAAACTCTACCCTCTAGTGACATCACAAGTGGGAGTATCCACTGAGATGTGTGACAGATAAATCAGTCGACCAGCCGATACAAGTGGACTGGAAACTAACTGGTCGGCTGATCTATCCATCATACTCCCACTTGTGATGTCACTGGAGGGTAGCCTTTGGCATGACTTGCGACGGCTTGTAATTGATAATCAGCATCCCACCTGTTAGTAAAATAGAAGCCCTTTAACTACACAGATCTATGTTCTATTTCCTTCTTGCAGCTCTTGGTACAGACGTAGCATTTTTACTAACTTTTACACTGAACAGCCTAATTTTCTTTCTATGAAAGTTGACTTGGTGATTGGTTCTATAAGACTGTCCAGCATGCTAATTATTATGTGCATAACACTAGCTACGTGCGAATGCTAGCGTGCTAACCAAGCGTCAGTAGGTGGTGGGGAGTGTGAAGATCTGTTGTGATGTCACCGGGGGGGGGGGCAACTGTACCTGTTTGTTTCGCTGCTCCAGCGCAAAACTTCTTTGCATCTGCTTCGCCTTTGGAATAAACAACATAATAATAAACAACAGCTATCCAATTCTATGATCTGAGTTTCACCTAATTTTGGGGTGAAACCAAAAAGATTTTGAAAAATAAACTACAATTCTATGATCGGTTTTAGGAGGGAGAAATCCAAATATGCAGGAACTAGAGGTGTAGTATGAGGTGCATCCCTCACCTGATCCTCCCTCTCAAACCCGGGTGCGCGGCCGTACCCGCCTTCCCTCGCCCACGGGGACAGAGGCTCTCCAAAGCTGCTGCCTCCGCCACCGCCCCCACCCCCACCTGGCGCTTCCTCGCAGAATGACATCACTCTTCCCAGGAGCCCCTGCTCCGCCATGCCACGCCCCACCGTGCCAGGCGAGAACGCCATGCCCGTGCCGGCCATGTGCCCCGAGTCGGCCCTGGACCCCAGAGGACCCCCTGCTGCCGCCCCCATGGTGAGACTGACAGGGGAGACGGGCTCCTGGGCCGGGTGGTGGGGCTCTGGTAGTCTGGGGGGAAGAGGGGACCCGGGGCTGGGGAACGAGGCCTCTGAGTCGGGGACAAAGGGCTCTGAGGGAGGAGAGATCATGGAGAGGTTAGGATGTGATCCATTGGAGGGATGTCAAATAGGTGCAGGGAAAGAACTAAGTGCGAGGAGTATATGGAGAAAAAATGACAAATAAAGTATTTTTTAAATCAATTCACATACGAAATTGCGATTCTTATCTTTGACAATTCTGAATCAATTCACAACTTCCAAAAATCTAATTTTGTCTTCGATTTGCCTTGGCGTGTTTACATTATTGCTCCGTTGATATAACTTTTTCCAATTTTAAAAACTATATAATCGCGTACACACACTCTGCTTTCCGGCCAGATGGCCAGATACCGATGGCGGGTGCATCCGCAGCGCAAGCAAATCCATTTGATATCGGCCCGTGGATTTGACTCTTCCACCCTGGGACCCACAGCGTGTCAGTAGGCCTTACTTTCCAAGTGTGCGAAGGCGCAGAAGGGTCCTCTGGGACAGCTGCCACTCTGCTGCATGTCGTTGCATTTGGTGGACTTATAGATCTGGAGAGAGAGAGAGAATAACAAAGCACTCAGAGATAGCGTTTGTCTTCCAGATGTTGGCATGTTATCCTAGCCTCGGTTTACAATAATAATAATATAGGCTCTGGCTGCAACCAGTGAGGGAGCTGACCCGGTAAAAGCAAGGAGCCGGGTCCTGGTGAAAGCCGCCGTAATACAAATCTAATGTATTCTTGGTATTATTATTATTATTATTATTATTATTATTATTAGACTGGCGTGTGACCTACCTCTGGGTGGAACTGCTGTTCGGTGCGCGTGTGGCAGTACTGGCATCCCTCAGCGCCCTCACACTTACTGGGATCTCCCCACTCCTCGCTGTGCTTCACGGCTGGGCAGGGCAGGGCTCTGCAGGAGAGGGGGGGGGGGGGCACAACAGGGGGTCACACGCGTTCGTAAATTACTTTCAACCTCTCTTTCCCGGCACTGAAGTTGAATGCGCCGACATACAGTCTTGTTAAAAAATAAATTTGTACGTAATTTGCATTAGCCAACGCAAATCACAGTTCACTGTTGTGTGCTGTAAATGTACCGTTTTGTCAGGAGTGGAAGACGTGTTTTATAAATACGGCCACGTACTCGGGGAGAGCCTCGTGTGCGAGTGTTGTCGTACCTGTATTTGTGTTTGTGTGGGCTGCGTCGCCGGTCTTTGCTGTTGTGGTAGTACGGGCAGGCGTAACCTTGACGACACAGGCGCGGCGGTTTCTTGCACAGCTCTGTCTTGTAGTGGGACAGTACGTAGGTGTTGTCTGAGGAGCGGGAGGGGGAGACAATTAGACACTGACATAGTAAGTGTTGAGCAAGCTACTGGGCAAGTGTAGCAAGTAGGGCTGCAGGATATATCGAAAATGTATCGTCAACGCGCTATCAATGCTTGCGATAGACATAGACCGCAAAGATTACCTAAACTTCGATAAAATGTAGTCTACGCGCCGTGCATTCACACTCCGCATGTCAACATATTTGGCCAATCAGATCTGAGAAGCCCGGATCCGAGAAGCCCAGGCCAATCAGATCCGAGAAGCGTTAGCCCCCTACCCACGTTAGCACATGGTGTTTTAGGTGTGGAGAGGAGAGACTGGAAGCCAGGACAGCGTTGTCGTGATGGCTTCAGGTAGTGAGTCGAGCGAGACAAACTTGGGCGAAGACGAATTGGTGACTAAAAGGAAAAGCACCTCTGTTATTTGGAAATATTTCGGTTTCATGAAGGATGACGCGTTACAAACACAGATACTTTGTAAGACATGTCGCAGAGCAGTGGCATCTAGCAGAGGCAACACAACCAATCTCTACAGTCACCAACAACACAACCACAAAGATTTATATGAAGAGGTCCAACAAGCTAGCGTTAGCAGTAAAAACGCTAATGTTATGCCAAGTCCAGCATCTAGCAGTAAATCGAAACAGACTTCAATTCAGCAGAGTTTTGCGAGTATGACCCCTTATGAGAAATCATCAAAGCGACACAAAGACATAACAGAGGCCATCGCACGTTTTTTGGCGAAGGAGATGATGCCTATGAATACAGTGAACAGAAAGGGCTTTGTCGCTATGATTGAAAAACTCGACCCAAGGTATCAAATTCCATCGCGGAACTATTTTTCTGGTCTGTAAACCAGGCGTTACAGTCTCTGCAAGAATTTACAGATGCACTCTCAGGTGAGAGTTATGTAAGTGTTTCATATGTGAAACCAGTTCTTCATCTGATGAAGACATCAGTTCTTGCAGAGAAAGAAGAAGATTCTGACTTAACAAAATCCATAAAGATGAAAATTCTGAACTACATGAACTCTAAATATGACGACCCGACAACCCAAGAACTTCTGGACATGGCGTGCTTCATGGATCCCAGATTCAAAGGAAGCTACATTAACAGCGAAAAGGTTGCCGACATTAAGACCAGAGTGATGTCAGAAATGGAGGCAACAGCAAAGGTGATTAGATTATAATGTTCATTTCACACATATTGCATGATCTTAAATCATGACATATAACCAATATGTAGTGAGGAAAAAAACCATTTATATTTTCACTCTGTATTCTTTTCTCTGTTGTAGAAGACAAGTTCTACTGACACTGGGACGCAGAGTGTGGATCCACCGAGCACCACTTTGAAGAAAGCAAAGAAATCACTGGGCAGTTTCATCAAGACAGCGCCCCCAACCCCTGTCCCATCTTCTGTGCAATTGGAACGAGCTTTAGAAGCTGAAGTTAACAGCTACATGCTGTCGCCTACCATCGACAGTGAGGCAGACCCTCTGGCCTGGTGGAGACTCCATTATGTCAACTTCCCGCAGCTAAGTAAACTAGCCAGGAAGTATCTCTGTATACCTGCGAGTAGTTCACCTTCAGAGAGACTTTTTAGTGCATCAGGAAATGTTGTGACATGCCAACGCACATGCTTAAAACATAGCAAAGTAAACATGCTTGTTTTCTTAGCCAAGAACTTGCCATAATAAAGCACACACACACACACACACACACACTTACATTGCACTGCATTGCCTTATGAGGGTCAACACACAGTGTTTGTTCTCCAGTTCAACACATGCACTTTAGTTTAACTACATTGTTGCTGATTGTTCCTTGTGTTAGCTTTATTTGGCCAAGAAGTAAAGTAAACATGCTTGTTTTCTTAGCCAAGAACTTGCCATAATAAAGCCACACACACACACACACACACACACACACACACACACACACACACACACCACACACACACACACACACACTTTACAGTGCACTGCATTGCCTTATGAGGGTCAACACACAGTGTTTGTTCTCCAG
Organism: Coryphaenoides rupestris; assembly: GCA_002895965.2. Classification (NCBI taxonomy): domain Eukaryota; kingdom Metazoa; phylum Chordata; class Actinopteri; order Gadiformes; family Macrouridae; genus Coryphaenoides; species Coryphaenoides rupestris. The sequence continues at coordinate 33,133 of PIJE02001394.1, forward strand.
TTCAACACATGCACTTTAGTTTAAACTACATTGTTGCTGATTGTTCCTTGTGTTAGCTTTTTTTGGCCAAGAACTCACCATAAAGGTATATCATTGTTTATTACTATCATTTTTATTAATTATTTTATGTTGTTTTAATGTCATCATTTAAGCAACCTTAACCCCCCAGACCCCATTCTGCAACACCTTATTGGCTCAACAAATGAGTGGTTTAGAAAAAGGCTACCAGGTTTGAAAAGAGGTTACCAGTTTAAGTTGAGACATTGCAGTTGGAGTGATATGTCAAAGACAATTTCATTTTGTTTACAGTCATCAGAAAATGTTTAAGGGGGCAAGGTGACTTATGGCCAGCTTTGCAGGTGTAGCTGCATTTTTCCCAATAAAAATAATGTTGGAATGGAAACAATGCATTTCTTTTTTAATTTCTGCATCAGTCTATGTTGGAAACAAGTAGAGTGAACAAAAACATTAAATATCGCAAGTCATATCGTTATCTTAATATAAAATAATGTCATTGCATGTTTTCCTAATATCGTGCAGCCCTAGTAGCAAGCTATGCTGCTTGAATTACACTTGATTAAATGACATGTAAGCTAGCACCCAGAGAAATGTAGCATGCTAAGCTACAGCAACATGGCAAATGACGTTTTTTTAAACCATTGAACCAACTTCACTAAATGCTAACTCAGTGTTCAATACAACAGATGTTCAGTTCAATTGTGTATTAAACAATATGCTGTTCTCCTTTGTCTGCACTCATTGCTTCGAAACCAATTTGTCAATAAAAAACAAACAAAAACCGTGTGTGTGCATGTGTGTGTGTGTGTCTTATTTATACATTATCATGTAACACCATATGATTAAGTACTACCATGCCACCGTGGCTCCTCACTCAGGATCTTCTCGATGAGGGCAGTGCTGGCGGCCTGCCCTGATTGGCCGTCTCCGCCACCACTGGCTCCGCCCTCCGGTACCCCAGGGACCCCCTGGGACTCGATCACCTGTACCTCCCTGGAGGGATGGCAGACAAAACACTCCTTGACCTGGGCCACACGTCACCAGTTCAACGGGACTACTCTCACATGAACCTTCACGGTCACTTGGGGACACTTTTGTGGACCTCAACACTTTAGAAAAAATATGTCCCAAAGCAGAATAGGATAATCCGATCGATATTGTAAACATTTACATTTAGGGAACTTGGCAGACTTACAAAGATTACATTTGTTGAAAGAGAGACAGCAATATATCACTGTGGTGCATAAAGATAAGAATAGAGCCGGTTTTGAGCATTCATAGTTGCGAGGCTAATAGAATGAGTTTCTTTAATTGCTAGGTTGCCTGCATGATAGCGGGGATAAGAGCAGAAGTGCCATTTTGAGCACATTACCAACATCTAAGAACATACAATATGCTAAACAATGCTAAGTACTATTAATAATGCCAAGACGTACAAAGACGCAAGTTAGTGCTAGGGGTAGGAGAGGGAAGGCGCACGCACGCACATTAATGGCAGCCTACCGAATATCGTAAACAGGGCTGCGCAGGTCATGTGACCCGTGGGCGAAGGCGCAGTGGGAGCCGTTCTTGCTGCAGTGGCCCTTGCCGTCCGTCTCGTGGATACAAGAGCCCGTCTTGTAGTAGCGCAGATGGTACCTGCGCTCCGTGTCCCCGGCCGTGCGGTGCAGGAACGGACATCTTGGACGACAGAAGCACAGCAGAGTGAGCATAACATGATGCTGATGAGTTGTGGGACAGAAAACACTCAGATACTGAGCACTTAATAGATAGATAGATAGATAGAACTTTACTAATCCCGAAGGAAATTCTTGTGCCAGGTTGCATAGCAATACAGTACAATAAAACAATATGGAAATCAACAGAATTAATGTCAAAGTACTCACCATTTGACATACTTCCATAAGTATTATGCAGTATAGTATCAGTTATACAGCATAATGTGCCCTTTTCTTTAAAATATTTGCACTCTCTCTACAGATTTGTAGCCACTTTCCCTCGGAAGAGTTGGAATTCTACCGTTTCCAAAGCTTTCAAATGGTTATGAGACCACTTGCATGTGTCAAAGGCATTCTGGAATCAGGACCTAGCCATTGTGTATCGATGCGCATCTGCCCAACATTTGCATTGGTTTTGTGTTCACCACTGGCTTCAGATAGGTTGTCGTTACACCCCAACAACTTTCAAGCACAATACAATAAGACAATGGTAGCTTTCGGCAGACCCATGCAGAGAATGCTCTGCTCGGTGTCCAGTTTGATACAATTGCAAATAGAGCCGTCTCTACAAAAAGACTTCTCACCCACACCTCGGGGGAAATCTGAAGAGAGTGCACTTTATATCAACAACCTTGCACCAAAGCCTCTGTTGCCTCACACTTGCCTCCCCACTCCACAAGTGTTTGCATATCAAAACAAACAAACTGCAAACTTTGCGGCTTGTTTGCTCAGTGTGTGCAGTTGTTCAGAGAGACTAAAACCGAGTTTCGTTTCGCAGGCCTTCAGGACCGTGACCTCACCAGGGCACACATGCTTATGACATATGACACATGCTTATGACATACATACATGGTCTATGTATGTATGCTTATTTTTTTATAGTACCTTTTATATTTTTGGGGTTTTTCTCATTCCTACTCTTTTTTTTACTATAAATATTGTAAATATTCTGATTCTGATCACTCCAATGCCTTTGCACATTCCGCTGCGCATCACCACTTTTCATGTCACTGCACTGTATGTGTAATGTGCCAAATGCAGTTCTTGAACCTTCGTCGTTGAATCAACCGCAGTGTGTGTGTGTGTGTGTGTCTCTATTATGTCATCGTCTACTGTACATCACGAAACACTCACTCGTCCCCCTCCAGACAGGCGCCCGAGCCCTCGTCGTACTTGGCGCAGTACACGTCGGGGCTGTAGCTGAAGGTGCCGTCCCGCCGGCGGACGGGCCTGCGGCGCCGCTGGTTCAGGAAGTGCCAGTGGAAACACGCGAAGGGCCGGTGCTGCGTGCACTTGTGCTGCACGAACAGGGGGCACTGCTCTGTCCGGAACTCCTTCAGGTACCTGGGGGGGCAGAAAGATGGCAATTAGGACAATTAGGAAGGGTGGTGGGATGGGGTGGGTGGGTATGGGGGTGGGGCTTGGGGGGGTGGGTATGGGGGTGTGGCTTAGGGGGTTGAAACGTTGCTTTAAATTACGCATTGTTGACTCAAACAGTAAGTATTTTAAACCAACTACACACAAGCACACAGGTGGATGGCGCCCAGGCCTCCGTGACACGCCAACGTTTATGTACACATTGTTTTGCTGCTGCTGCTGTTGTTGTTGTTGTTATGCATTTGCTATCCATCTCTCTTCACACGTCACATAAAGTACACGCAGTTTGACACACGTCTGGGTGACACTTTCTACCTCTTTCTACGTGTGTGTGTGTGTGTGTGTGTGTGTGTGTGTGTGTGTGTGTATAAAGAGAAGCACCACGTACGTGTAGTGTTGAGGTTTCTCGGGCTGGACGTGCAAAACGTTAGCGGGAGATGTCGAGGGGGAAGACGGCGAAGGAGACGACGACGACGACGGTGGTGGTGGTGGTGGGCCCACGGTGGTGATGGTGGTGCTGGTGCTGGTGGTGGTGGTGGCCGGAGCCGTAGCCGTAGCCCCCGAACTTTTCGACATGTCCCCCCCCCCCGCGTTTGAAGCCTCGTATCCACAATCTTGTTTTTAGCTTACCGCGTAGCTACGCTGGTTAGCTTCGGAATCCGCATTCTGTGACGATGTGCGCATGCGCGAAACTAAAAGGAGGGGATTGTGGGACATGTAGTCAATAAAGGGTACAGCCACAATGTTATTGCTACGCGAAAGACCCCCTCCTGGACCCGCCGGGTGCCCCTTTGACCGCCTGAACAGACCATACTGGAATGACGTGCAGGTTACAACAGCGGTAGATCGTACGTCAGTGATAGCAGACACGTGAAATAGCTAAATTATTAACCAATTCGAACTACTCCATCTCTTTTTGTCAGAATATTGGAACAAATCTTCTTCCTGTCTGTTGTTGGCTGTGTTGGTAGACCAGCCATTCGGGGCATTTACTGCCACCTACTGGACTGGAGTGTGTCTGGCCCAGTTTTGGCTTTAGCCACATATATACATGAAATAAATTACAGTTCAAAATAACAAACAACATATCATAATGCATTATGATATATATATTTTTCATGAAGATTCAAATTTCTAAAATGTCATGTGCAATGACTACATTTGACTTTGACTTATGTGTCGAAGTCAAAGTATGAGATCATCGTGGCACTAACTGACCCCACACTCATAAGTTACACAAGTGATTCTATGTGACTCCCCAGTTGACACTGTGGGGTCCTTTCATTTCCTGGGCACTACCATCACCCAGGACCTCAAGTGGGAGCTGAACATCAGCTCCATCACCAAAAAGGCCCAGCAGAGGATGTACTTCCTGCGGCAGTGAAATAATTTCAACCTACCAAAGACAATGATGGTGCACTTCTACACCGCCATCATTGAGTCCATCCTCACCTCCTCCATCTACATCTGATGCGCTGCTGTCACGGCCAAGGACAAGGGCATACTGCAGCGTGTCGTTGGCGCTGCTGAAAAGGTGAGGTATAGGCCCAGCAGTATACCTGGTGGGCCTGGTGAGGCAGGAAAGTTTGTGGTCGACCCCTCCCCGGACATTAACTCTTTGAGTATCTACCCTCCAGCAAGAGGTTGCGGTCCATCAGGACCAAAACCTTACGCAACAAGAACAGCTTCTTTCGCACAGTAACTGGCCTCATTAACAAGACCTGGGGCCCCCACTGATCTCCACCGATTCCCACCCCCTATGAACACTACCCCACTAAACATCTTGAATCTTGAATCTGACTCCCACCCACCATGGACACTACTGTGTTACATTAACGCAGATCTTTCCTTTAAATTGTACCTTTTTATTGCTTATTTTTTTCATTCATTTTTGTATATATATTTCTAGAATTTTTTGAAGATTTCTTTGAATTTTTTATAATGTCTATGTTTATACTCTGTTTAATGTTCAATGTTAGGCACCAGTTGCACAAAAGTACATTCCTTGTTTACAAAAACTAAGGCAATAAAACTGTTTCTGATTCTTATTCTGATTCTTAGAACAATAGAAACACATGTCTGTATGTGTTTTGGTCACTGTGGACAGCCATTCCTATAGTATTTATCTGATGTAGGCCTACTGTGTTTTTTATATATTTATATTTTATATTTATATTACATTGGATTATTTATATATATATATATACATACTTTTATTATTTGCCCCCCGAGTTTGTAAATAAAGCCGATTGGTGCATTGAAACTAAACTGTATGCGAATCGCAAGCGCAACAACTGAACCCCAGAGCGACCAATCGCAGCGTCCCTGTGAGTGTTAGCGACTCTGACGTCACGTCCGTTGACGTCACGTCGAGTATGAATAAGCCTTACCAACCCCCACTTCCCCACACACACACCACGTCGAGGGAGCTCCGTGACGCACTCAACCTCATCGACTCAGCGTCAAAAGGTAATTAATACAAAATTTAAAAAACAATTTAATTCGGTGTACTTCGGTAATGTCGGCCGCGACGTAAAGCCTCTAATAAATACATAAATAAATACAAAATGTTAAAGGGCTCTACAGCATTGTGAGGGCGGGAACCGTCAGGGCTGCTGTGTGTGTGTGTGTGTGTGTGTGTGTGTGTGTGTGTGTGTGTGTGTGTGTGTGTGTGTGTGTGTGTGTGTGTGTGTGTGTGTGTGTGTGTGTGTGTGTGTGTGTGTGTGTGTGTGTGTGTGTGTGTGTGTGTGTGTGTGTGTGTGTGTGTGTGTGTGTGTGTGTGTGTGTCGCGCTATAAATAGAACAATGGGACAGCGTCGCGTCAACACGAATAATGACAGAAATTAGCGGAATAATCCAATTTTGTCTCGCAGTATTGATTCCGTGTCTAAGAGAGAGTAGCTGTGTGTGTGGGTTACGGAGGCCGTCTGCTGTCGTCTCGTCTGCTTTTGTCGGTCGTTTTCAAAGCAAACCTAACATGGCGCCCGTCGGTGAGCCCGCGTCGGCCAACGGACGGAGACCCACCACCACCACCAGCCTGTGTCTTGTCTTCGTTTTTTCTTGTAACCTTTTTTTTTTTTTTTAAAACGTTATTTTTATTTTATTTTTTATTTTTGTACATTTTTCTATTTAGAATAGTTTTTATTTAATCGAAATCATTTTTTGACTGGACAGTTGGAAAGGAAAGGCGGGGGGGAAAACTGCTGAATTATTGACATGACGTCAGTGGAAGGGTGGGGGCGGGGCGCGTGTGTGTGGGCGTGTCATGTTTTTTTCTCCTTCTCAACATGACCATGCTGCGTTATGTTATTATATCATTGTTCTTTATATCATGTGCAATACTTCCTCTTATTATTATTATTACACCAATTATTGCCAAATTGTTTTTGCTGACTGAATATCTTATCTGTATTTCTATACTTCACCTATATTTTTATACTTCTCCTAGGACTGAGACTTACTGTAAATTTTATTTGTATTATTCTGTTTATTTCTCTATTGTTTAATTATATTGCTATGCAACCTGGCACAAGAATTTCCTTCAGGATCAGTAAAGTTCTATGTTTTATCTTTTTGTTGTTGTCAGTAAGTAAGCGATGGCCCGTACCAAGCAGACCGCCCGTAAGTCCACCGGAGGAAAGGCGCCCAGGAAGCAGCTCGCTACCAAGGCGGCCCGGAAGAGCGCGCCGTCCACCGGTGGCGTCAAGAAGCCCCATCGCTACAGGTCATTATTATATACGGCACTACTTTACAAGTAGTGCCGTGGTTCGCAAAAAAATTTTTTTTTATTAATGTAACCCATATTATATGTTCACATCAAAGTGCCCCTCTAAAGTTTTAAGTGTTATGCTCATATTGGAAATGTTCCCCATGCGTGTTACTGTTGAGATTTATTAAATGGTATTAAGGTGGACTTATTTACAATGGTTCATAACTAATATTAAGACAATATTATTTTTGTTTATGTCCTGAGTACCCCATACAACCCTTTTTCTGATTTGAAGTACCCCCATTTAATAAACACTGTAGTAGTGCACGCCTGTAACGTATCTATCCAGGTTTTTTTACCTGTTGTTGGGACTTTCTTTGTGATTGACAAAGTATTTTTACTCTCTTGCCTAGGCCTGGAACCGTGGCCCTGAGAGAGATCCGTCGTTACCAGAAGTCCACCGAGCTGCTGATCCGCAAGCTGCCCTTCCAGCGCCTGGTCAGGGAGATCGCCCAGGACTTCAAGACCGACCTGCGCTTCCAGAGTGCGGCCATTGGCGCCCTTCAGGTATGGGTGCACGGTCCATATCGCTCCGTGGTTCTATTCTATATACTGGTTGTCGGGTTGTTGTTTTTTCATGTTCTCATTGTTGATCGTCCTTTCCATTGCCCTTGCAGGAGGCCAGCGAGGCGTACCTGGTGGGTCTGTTCGAGGACACCAACCTGTGCGCCATCCACGCCAAACGGGTCACCATCATGCCCAAGGACATCCAGCTGGCCCGCAGGATAAGAGGCGAGAGGGCCTAGATGTGTCAGTGGCAGGGAGGCGTAGAATGCCGGCCACACAAGTGATCCTGTTTATCGTACTTATCCATATTGTGGACATTTTTTCCCCTTTTTTCAAGATGTTTTTTTTTTTATTTTCATTTTTTTAGAATGAGACAAATGCATCCGTCATTCCACAAACCGGAATTCAGAGCAGATCCTGTTTTTGGGTGCTGTGTGGGTGCGATGCCCCTCGGCAGGTTGTTGTTGTTGTCGTCGTCATCGGTGGTGGATCTTTTCGGGTGTACGGCTCAATCAAGGTCGGGGCTTGTGTTTAAGGCGAAGATGACTTAAAACGAACAAAATGGCAAAATTCTTCAGATCTTCCATGGCGGCTGGTCCCTTTTATCCATGTCGACTTCCTCCACTGTATACCAGCATGTCTCGCACAACTGGTCTTCTCTGTAGCTTCAGGTTATTGTTAATGTGCGGTCTCACACTGCAACACGACAGCCACGAGCATGACAAACCACCTGTATTTTTCTGGACTGCTTTTTACATGTTATTTTTCCAACATAAAAAAGAAACTTGGCAGCTACATTTAATACTATTTATGAAGTGGTGTCACATGTCTTTCTATTAAAGGTCTTTACGAGTAGATCGGTGTCTTGTGTTTCAATACATGATGAATGATGATACTGTTGGTATTTATATTATTTTAATCCAAACATAACTTACATTTTTGGCACATCAAAACATTTAACGACAGCAGGTTCAGATGGCTACCACAGACGGAACGGGGACTTTTTCTCTGGAGCGCTGTCATACAAACCATTCTGTGTGCTTGAACCCGGTAGCTGTAAAACCAAAACCCAGTATCAGATCAGTGTTGGAACAGCTGATGGCATCATGGGTCCTAGCGTAACTTGGTGGCTGCTTTACCTATTCGGCAGACTAGCTCCTCACACTCTGCCTGCGAGCTCGTTCTCAGCACCACGCAGCAGAAGCCTGTCACTAGATGTGTTTCTGGGGAGTCTCTGTGAACGCGGCCAATCGCAAGCGCGGATTACTTGAGTGGCTGAGCCAATGGCAGCGGGCCAGGATCAGCCATTACGTCACCGCTAGTCGGTCTGTCACATCAATTTGGATCTGTTCTCATGAGGTGCAAACGGTTATGCAATTAATTTGGCATCGCAAATTGCATTGCCACAATCGTTCTCCATTTTCAAATGAAAAATGGCATGTGTATATGGCATCCTTTCAAAATGCTTGATGTTTGATCAGAGGTTAAGTTTAATAACATTCTCATACTTACGCCACACAGAATGCAAAGATGGTGTAGTCTGGTTGGGCAAATCTTCCCACGCATGAGATCTCAGGATAATGATGCTGAAACAGTTCCTAAAGGAATAACAAGCACATCTTCAAACATTCAACATCTGCTATCTCATTTGTATTATAGCGTTACACAAGATTTGTTTTCTTTACAGCATGTGGTATTGTATGGAAGGGCCCAGGTTCTGAATGGCTTGAGAAATGCCCAAACGGTAGGCCTAAATAATGTATATGTAAATTTTAATTACATTACAGTTTAATTACATCATGATAATCGTATATAATTTGACTGGCCAACCCTACTTACCTTGTTGGTGCTTTTTTCTATGCAAATCAAATGTGTTTCCTTCATGTCGAAAAACACTTCCTGTGATACATATCACATTAGTTTTGGTTGTATACCAACAATGTAGAAACACATGAAACAATGGGTAGTAAACGATAAAACACCAATATGTATATGAGGAGAAACAGCCCTCAGGGAAGTGAGGGGGGAGGGGTCTCCAACCTTGATTGGCAGGTTTCTGTGCAACACTTGTGGAATTGCATTCTGCAGAACCTCCTTCCCTCCATACTTGGAAAAACAGAGGATATGGTGTAAGAAATTATCCTCTCTCTCTCAGACACAAACAGCACCCACAAACACAAACATGCACACACATACACACACATTGAGTGAAAGTACAGAAATATCTACCAGTCCGATATTCGCCTTTCCCAAGTACTGCAGAACGTATACCATCCTGCAGGCGAGAGGCGGCTCAGTGTCATGCAAACGAGAGACACAACAATGAACCAAACGGTGGTATAGTTCAAACATGCTTGGCGTCAAAAAATCCCACTGTCCGTGAAGATAACTATTTCATACGAAAGAGTCGCTACTAAGACGATTTCATCCAAAGAGTCATGCAGGTTGGGATCTTTACCAGTAGACTATCTGCACCTCATTTGATGCTATACTTTGGAACAAGTAGACTAGGTTTCCATGTTAGGGTCTCACATTAGGGTTTGGCTTTGGGGGTTGGGTTTCATATCAGGGTTTGATTTTAGGGTTAGGGTTTCATTGTTGGGTTAGGGTTTCATATTAGGGTTAGGGTTTCATATTAGGGTCTCATATGAACAATATGTAGCTATACACAGAGCAAACATAGCCAAGGTCTACTCTCAGAAGAGTCTTTGGACTCGAGTAATATAGCCCTGGGAGCAAGTGGGCAACACATACATACTTTGAAACAAATGCAAACCCCACCCCTACCACCACCACCACCTCCACCCATTGAAACCTTTTGGCTGGAACCAAACTTGCCTTCCGTCTTTAAAACATGGCGTAAAAGAGGAGGAGGAGGGCGGCTGGGCGGCGTGGGGCGAGGGGGCCGCCTCCAGGCCCAGCGCCAACGCGGGGTTCTCCGTCCTCAGCTCCCGCAGGAGGTGGATGAGGGGCCGGTATGAGGCCCCGCCCCGGTCCCGCCATCGCAGCACGCGCAGGGACAGCGGCAGGCCCTTCAGCCGGGACAGCACCAGGCTGGCCTGTGGGTCGCCGAGGGTAAATGTAAATACATTAAAGGGAGCAAACAAGTTGGTGTAGTACACAGGGAAACTACAGCATAGATTACCTGAGCCCTGGAGGCTAACTGCCGGGTGGGAGGTTACCTTTGAGGAGGAATGTCAGGCATTTTTCTACCAATGACATTCACACACTGTGGTGAACATTGTGTATGTGTCAATACTCTTTTGATCGTTATTGCAGGCGGCTATGTCTTCATATTTTACTTTATGTCTTCATTTCCTCCAACCTACATATAGGAGCCTTGTCCTGAGAACAATCATTAGACATTTGAAATTGCTATGGCTGATCTTATACAATACAAGCCTCCGACGTACTTGTCCGATCCTGGAGTTGCGCAGGGAGACTCCGTTGATCTCATCGATGATGTCCCCGGGACTGAGGAACCGGTCGACCTGAGCCTGGCTGCCCGGCAACATCTCCAACACAAAGACACGGCCCCTCAGATACCTGAGAGAGACACATACGTGTGCACGTCAATGTAACGAGGAACTGTTTAACATGCATGATGTACAGCCAAAATGGCTGTTTACATGCACTACCAGTTGAACTCTCATTGGAAACCGATAGGTATAAAACTTAAGGATGAACAGACAAGAGTAAGAGTTACTTCCCCTTTAAAGGGTAAACACTGACCGTAGCACCATTCCCAACTCCCGACACGGTACTGTCTCGTAAATCTCACACACCTGTGGGACAACACAGTCACAAATCCCTAAACAACACACTACCTTTCAGTATAGAGCTGCATTCAGTTAAGATATTTCCTACACAATTACACAATTACAGTGGCTCACAGTCGCAGTAAAACAGAACACGTGATTAGTATGGTAGGTTTTCTTACAGGTAAGAGCCAACTCTCGTCCAGAAAACTACAATTCTGTATTGGATGGGAAGGAAAAATAGTTTAGTTAATTTCGCTGTGCCTTCAACTCCGTGATACACACACACACACACGCACACATGCACGCACACACACACACACACACACACACACATTGTTGGCATAATATCCTTACATCTATTTCCAGTTGGAAGTCCATTTGAGAGAGGATCTGCAGCAGTGACATGAAAGGTTCTGAGAAAAGGGGAAGAGTGATTCAATGAATGAGGAATCATAAAATCACAAATCATTAAGTAAACTGTTGGTTGACCATGGTTGACTCACAGTGCAATTTGCTTACAGGTTACTGAAGGGGAATAACATGGTGAGCAATAGAGGTAAAACTCACCCAATGACTCTTCATTCCTGAGAATTGAACAAGATGAGCTGTACCACTGTGTGAGAGAAGAACCAAAACAATATGTTAAACTGTATTCCATTCACACTCACATACACACACACACACACACACTCACACACAAACTTGTCGTTTTAAAGGGGCCCCCTATTATACCCCCAGGTGTGAGCGTGATTAGCCATTACAAGCCTTTTAAAAATTGTCATGTGACTAAAATTGTCATTGCGACATTGTAACATCACAAGTGGGAGCGTCCACCCAGATGTATGCTTGCTGAGTGACTAGATCAGTATACCAGTTGGTACAGTCCACGGGGTAAGGCTCCTCCCACTTGTGATGACCACACCTAGTGTATAATAGCCTTTAAGAAAAACACTGCCATGGATGAACGAAATGCACATTTTATTGCCACGAGAGCGAACCTCCAGGACTCTGGGCGTGTGCAGCAGGTGTCTGATGAAGCTTTGCAGGACCTTGCGGCTCAGCGCCAGGCGGAGGAAGTAGCGCCCGCGCCCCTGGGCACCCAGCAGCTTCTTGCACACCCTTGTCTGCTCCACCGCCAACGACAAGGCAGTGTTGCTGCAGGGCACCCGAACAGCCCAAGCACCCAAGAACATGATCAAAAGCAAATAATGAATTACACGACAATAACGGTGGAAAACCCGTTCTAGATTAAAGATTGAAGATGATCTCATTGCATTAATATTCTACCAAATTGAAATAATGGTAAATGTCTCTCTTAATCATAGCAACATTTCTTTGTGAAACTTAAAATGTCTCCCAATCCGTATGTGCAGTCCCGGGTACAATACTAACACGACCTAGTGCCTGGATCATTCCCCGACTTCGATGTTTGCTTTAATCAATGTAAACAGTCCAGTCAATAAAGTGAACTCACACCGAGGGTGACACACGTTTCCAGGTCAGAGCAGCCCGACTTCATTGGGCACAATGCTGATGATGATGATTATATAGGTGACCTTGTTGACCTTGTTGAGGTGTTCTGTTGTTGTTGTTGTTGTTGTTGTTGTGGTTGTGGTTGTTGGTGCTGTTGTGTTGTAGTGATTGTCAGTATTGTATTTGTCTGTTTGTGTGTCTGACGTTTGCTGTAGCCACATGATGAATTTCCGAAAGCACTAATAAATATATCTATCTATCTATCTATCTATCTATGATGTCATGTATTGAGGCAGTCTTTCTGTTGTGTTAAAGTGTGAGGAGGGGTACCTGCCACAGGTGTCCTGCTGGGGTACAAGTTCAAAGCAATGCCAGTAGTCCCTGTGCACCAGACTGAGAACTGGCTCTAAATAAAATTACAAGTAAATTACATAATAATTATGTGACACCACACACATATCAAAAGCAGGCAACAAGGACGCAAATAAGCATGTTATATACTACTACTAATACTACTACGACTACCACTACTACTACTACTCCTACACCTGCTACTAAAATAATAATAGCATAATAACTAATAATAACTAAAAACAAGAATCATCATCTATTTCCCCATCAATATCCCCATCATGTATAGTATAGTATAGTATAGTGTATAGAGTATACTGACGCTGTAGTCCGTCCCTCAGGATGAACTCCAGCAGCTCACAGCAGGAGGCCAGGTGAGCGCTGCTCTCCGTCACCACGTCTCCTCCATCCGACTGAAGATTCAGGATACACACTGGAGAGGGAAAAAAAACAATCTTCAATATGCATTTAATAAACCTGTCAGGCATTATGCTTAAATAAGTATGAAATAAATTATAGAAAGATAATAAATACTAAAATATAATCCATAATAATAATAACAAATAAACAATAATAAATAATACATGCATAATTAAAATAAATAAATAAATACAAAATAATAATAATAATTGGTTTTATACAAAGTAAGAATAAATAATAGCAAAGAATAAATATACAAAAATAAAAGAATAATAATGAATAATAATAATAATAATAATAATAATTATTATTATTATAGTTTTACCTTTGAGAGTGGCGAGCAGTGCGTCTTTAGGTGCCATATTGTATCGATGAGGAGGAGATCAGGAGGCAGCTGGAGGTCACAGCTGATTGTCTCCTCCTGATCGGCTCCCTCCTGATCGTCTCCCTCCTCCCGGTCGGCTCCCTCCTCGCGTCAACAGGTGGATGACACCTTCTTCTCACCGCTTCCGATATACAGTAAATACCGAGAGACGCTTGGCTGGCAATTCCAATACTCGACAGCTCCAAATGAAATAGCACTCCATCGATGCTGTTATATCATTATGATGATGATGATTATTTGATCAGATCAGGTGTGGTGTCCAAACAACAGCAACAAGCGCTCCGCGTTTACGTGCGTAACTTGCATCACCGACGCGAGTGTACAATGAAATGTGTCTGTTTACACTGCTGCAGACGACAGGGATACAGACACGTTTTAAGGCGGGGTTTTGGCGACACGCCGCGTTGGCTCCGTGTAATTACACCCTGAGAGGAGACGCCCATCAAACAGCCGTCAGCTGTGCACTGTCAGTGAGAGAGTTGTACCCCTCCTTTCCATACGCATCTAAGTATCTTGAATATTGATTAAATATAGCTAGTGGTCCACGAAAATATTTATGATGTTTTTATTTGTGTCACAACAACAACAACAACAACAACAACATCACCACTGCTTTCCACAGGAAAAGCGGAACTACTTCGCAACGGACAGTTTGCGCCGACCGGACACACCTCTGAGTTGCACAACAACACCACCGCCAACAACAACAAACCAAAACAACGGAGCTTAGCATCCGCTGCGTCGCACGTCAAGCTAGCAACACACACACACACACACACACACACAGCCACCACGGCCACGGAATCGATCAAAAACAGGACATGCCACGGCTCAGGGCACGGTGTCACGGTGTGCGGAAGAAACGCGTTGTCGTTTCGGATTATTTCGTCTCAGGAAATACATTTCTTGAGTGATATTATTGAATTATTGATAGCATTGTTGCTAACATGACAGCCTCGTAGGTACGCGTGTGTTTGCCGAGGTGTCGATTTTTTGCTGACATCATCAGTGGATCGTAATTATTAAGCAGTATTATTATTAACACCTACACTCACAAGGATGTGACAGGGGTGGCACACACACACAGTAGAATTGTGTCAGTAGATTAGTGTCAAGATGCCCGGGATGGTGGTCTTCGGTCGGCGGTGGGGGATAGCCAGCGATGACCTGGTACTGCCGGGGGCTTTTGAGCTGTTCCTCCGCATCGTCTGGTACGTCATACTACATACCTATTACTGATGAACTGTCAGTCTGAACTGTCATTTGATCATCCCAGAAGCAGGTGTTTATCTGTTTGTCTTTTTGTGTGGATCCCTCAGGTGGATTGGGACGCTGATCCTGTACACTCTCCACAAGGGCAGCTTCGATTGCCACGGCGGCGGAGTCCTGCACAGCTACCTGGTGGTGCTGCTGGTGGTGCTCGCCTTGATCATTCTGTCGCTGTGTGCCATCGTCTACGTCAGTGCTCAAGGTGAGAAACCCAGCGTTGGGAGGACGATGTTGCAACCCCCAACATGTGCGCCCGAGATCCATTAGATCCATTAGTAGCTGTCAGATGCAACACAGACACAGGCTTTTGGTCTATATACCCTAGGTACCATTACCAACCCTGGCCCGAGGAGATCCATCCCGGTCCTGGTGTACGTGCGCGCGATGCTCTATCTCCCAGAGGTCGTGTGGGCGTGTCTCGGGGCCATCTGGGTGTCTGATGACAGCCAGGGCTGTGACCCTGCCATGGTGGGGGCCGTCATTGCTGCAGTGGTAGCAAGGTAGGTTGTTTGGTTATTGAAAACCTGGCTTTGTATTATACTTTAGCACCAAGTAATTAACCTTGCGCAGCCAGCCATAAAAAAAGATCACCAAAGGTCACCTCAGAACAAAGTACAGGGTCAGGGAGTGTTGCTCGATGGTAAAATATTAAGCATCTGTTTAGTGGTGCCCGCAGTCTGATGAGGTGAGCAGACAGGTGAGCTGTGTGGTTGCATGGTTGACACTGCCGTCTGTGTATGAATGGGTGAATATGAGGCAATATTGTAAAGCTTTGGATAACAATGCAATCCATTTTCCATTCACGACAGCTGGATCCTGCTGCTCTCCACGGGGCTGGGGGTGGTGTTTGTCTTCGACCCGCTGGGTAACTCACGCGCCCAGCTGCCCGCCCCAGAGCCGCTGGGCGTGCGGGACATGGAGAGCAGCGAGGGCAGCCAGTTCCTGTCCACGGCGCGCTCAGTGGCCGCCAAGGTGTGGGAGAGCCGCCTGCGGCTGCTGTGCTGCTGCCTGCCGCAGGACGAGAGCCACCGAGCAGCCTTCTCCGGCATTGCCCAGCTCGTCGGCGGCTTCTTCTCTGTGAGGACAACACACTCTATGTATCTCTCTCTCTCTCTCTCTCTCTCTCTCTCTCTTCTCTCTCTCTCTCTCTCTCTCTCTGTCTCTCCCTCTGTCTCTCTCTGTGTCTCTCTCTCTCTTTGTGTGTGTGTCTCTCCCTCTCTCTCTCTCTCTCTCTCTGTGTGTCTCTCTCTGTCTCCCTCTCTCTCTCTGTCTCTCTCTGTATCTCTCTGTATCTCTCTCTGTCTCTGTTTATATCTCTATTTCTCTCTCTTTGTCTTTGTGTCTCTCTCTCTCTCTCTCTCTCTCTCTCTCTCTTTGTGTCTGTGTTTTGTCTCTCCCTCTCTAACCCCCTCTCTATGTCACTTTCTCTTGTTATTTGCCTTTATTTAAACCTGACTATTGACTTTATTTAAACCCCATCAATGCAGCCAATGAGACAGACCTGTGCCAGTCTAGTCTAAGCTCTAGTCTCTGTCTCTCTTTCTCTGCATCTTCTCCATCTTGTCTTTGCCTCTTAGTTTCCTTTCTTCTTTGCTACCCACTTTCTTGCTTACATCACACCATTACATCTTACCATAACTGTCGATTATTTCAAAGTATGTATGTACCAATGCAACTTCTCCTTTTTGTGTGTGTGTTGTTAGATCCGTCGGTTGCCTCCTCTAACGGAGGTGATGCGAAACCTGTTGTCCAGTAACAGTTGTTAACAGGTCGTGGGGAGACACGCTAGCCCCTAAACTACCTTATCGTCCGAACGTCTACCCGCTTGCTTCAGTGCAGCGGCCCAGGGGCATAACCCCTGGCTCTTGAGCCACGGCTCTGATCACGTTCGTTATGCCAGCTCTCAACTTACCCAAAGTAACAGAAAATACCACTTATGAGGGGGGGGGGGGGTAATGCAATCATAAGAATACAGACTAATATCACACATGACTACATCTTATAACCATAGTAAACACCAGTATATTATGGGCACAACTTTATGATAAAGGGAAAAAGAGGGAAAAAACTATATTGAAGGGTTATCAGGTCAATAGGTGTGTATGTGTGGGTGGGCCCGGAGGGCCGTATCAACACCCTACACCGTTTCACTCTAAGGCATTTAGGACATGTCATGAGGAATTGTCATGGGGAACTATGGAAAAGGGAGAAGAGGAGAAGAAATAAATAAGATTAAAAAAATAAATAAATAAATATATATATATAATATAAATAAAACATATTCTTTTTAGAAGGTGGGAATACGACTTTTAAGAGATACCGACGGGCATGCATAACAAGGAATTATAATGGGGTAAGTACAGTACATATTTTTTATAGGAGATAGACACATGACTGTAGGAGCATTAGATAAGGACGGAGCCTCGGTCTGTCAGGCCAGGAGAAAGGAAGGCCAGCGTAACTATCAACAAGTCCTCCCCAGCGCCTCGCTATGCCCATGTTTTGTCTAAAGGCCTCTTGGAGGCTCTAATATCCTCCTAAAGCCATAAAACATCCACTTACTTTGAGTATTGGTAAACTAAGTGTCCGTATAATGATGGTAATAAGTAAAAAGTAAAGACGTCCGTCACTATAGCGGATTTATAAGAAAAGGCGTACAAAAATGTCATAAAAATATTCAGCATAGTTAAATTGATACCAGCTTAAGGGAAAAGGAAAAAACCAAAATAAAACGATTATTTGGTTCATAGGTGTGTGTGTGTGCCCGGAGAGTTGCCTCCCTGTGACGCAGTTCTTACCGCCGGACGATAGCGGATTTATAAGAAAAGGCGTCGTGACTAGTTGACCAAAAGGTTATACTAATATCAAACATTATTAAATTGATACTGTGACTAATAAAAACAAGGAAAAACTTAATTAAAAATGTTTTTAGGTTATTCAGCCTGTGTGGGTCGTACTAGGCCCCGAGAGCCGCACCTGTGACGCAGTTAATATTGCCGGAATTTATGCTATTTATAAGCAACGGTGTAGCAAGAAACTGATAAGAATTTTACAATAATATTAACACTAATTAAATTGATACTGGCATAATGAAAAGGAAAAAACAAAAATGACCGGGACGGGTCTCGGTCTATTCGGCTAGGGGGGGGGGGTGGGGGGGGGGGGGGGCTCATCTAATTCTAATTCTAATTAAAATAAAACTGGGAAGCTTCATGGTCCCGTTGGACTGCTGATGCATCTTCCCTTCAATGGACCGTCGAAAACAATGCCTAAATCATGATAATTCTGAACGCATGGCTTTTCGGACTCCGGTGAATCAACCCTACTTGACAGTGTGCGTGTGTGTGTGTGTGTGTGTGTGTCCGTGTGTGTGCGTGTGTGCGTGTGTGTGTGTGTGTCTTAACAGGACACAGACCTGGTGCCCAGTGACATTGCGGCCGGTCTGGCTCTCCTCCACCAGGAGCAGGACAAGATAGATCACCACCGAGACGCAGACGACGTCTTGGTCCACAGCCCCTCCTCGCCCATTGTAAGTACTAACTATAATTATATGGCTGTTTTACTCCCTGCATTCTGATTGGCTGTGTTACTTCCTGCATTCTGATTGGCTCGCGTGGGGTCCAGAGATTGCGTATCCAGTCCGTAGATTTACATATCTGGGCCGGAAACTTTGACTTTGTTGTTGTTTGTTGAGTTTGTATCTCGTCTCAACCGAGAGAACTAGCATTTTTTAACAAAACCTGAAAGAAAAAAGATGTATTAACACTTGCCTCACCTCAGTTAATAAGTAGTTAATACAAGCCCCAGCCCGCCGACCTCATCAGGTAGGAGCAAGTTGCAAGTTGGTGTAGTCTCGGTATCTGGTGTGTATTAACATTAATAACAATGTTTGACTTGTTATCTATGTTTTAAGTGTTATAATTGTGCAATTAACAACAACTTTAATTCACTTTTATTACTGCTCCTTTATTAACACTGGACATCATCAACAATCATTATTAATCATTATTTATTTATCAAACTGAATTTGTCCTTATTTGTCCAGGACTGTTTTATTCATTACAGGGATGAATTGAGATGTATGTGGTTATACACTCATGTGTGTTGACCTTTGACCTGCAGGAAGTGGATCTGGAGGTGGAGCTGGAGAAGGCGGCCCACTGCATGCAGTTTGCGGCGGCGGCCTACGGCTGGCCCATGTACATCTACTCCAACCCGCTCACAGGACTGTGCAAACTCAGTGGAGACTGGTAAGCAGTATTTGCAATTATTTAGATCCATGTGATAAAAAAATGGAATCAGGCTACTTTGTTTTTGATATTCAGCTTTTGCCCAAAAATGTAATTATTGTTCAGCACTCACACACATTCCAATATAATGTGTGTGTGTGTGTGTGTGTGTGTGTGTGTGTGTGTGTTGTGTGTGTGTGTGTGTGTGTCGTGTGGTGTGTGTGTGTTGTGTGTGTGTGTGTGTGTGTGTGTGTGTGTGTTCAGCTGTAGGAGCCAGGTGGCGGAGTACGACCTGGTGGGCGGAGACCACCTGGGCTGCCACTTCTCCTCTGTCCTGCTCAGCACCGGCCTGGGCTACAGAGACTTCATCTACGTCAGCTTCCACAACCAGGTTGGGCGGGGGTGTGGGGGGGGGGGGGGGGAATCGGCAAATCGGTCCCCAAATCAGTCCCCAACAGTCTGAATGCATCACTTGAAGTCTTAAGTCTTGTTTGCAGATGCATGAATTAAGACTTGCAAAGGAGAGGAAAGTAAGATCCCATGTAATGTCTGTAATGTCTGGCAAATGACGTGGTCATAAGTGTATATCCATGTTCAGAAACTCTCCCCAAAATCTATGTTGATGTCCGCTTTCCAATTGGCTCCTTATTTCCACGTCATGCATCGTTGTGAATATCGATAATAACAATTCCGGAGAAGTCGAACACCTATACCATAATGAACGACCGTTGACCGTTGCAAGTGATGTGTTGCAGATCTATGAGATCCCATTCTTCGTGGCTCTGGACCATAAGAGGGAAGCAATCCTGGTGGCCGTGCGGGGAACGCTGTCCCTGAAGGTGTGTTTTGTTCTGTTCTGTTTGTTTTGTTTATTGTTGTGCCCACAGCACAATGTGCTTTCACTCACACTGTAATATACTGTTTGGCTGTAGCCAAATCTGATCTGGGTCCAGATCTTGAATCCGCCCACACTCCACTGAGTGGACTGATTCCGGTCTGGCATCATGTCATGGAACACATTTGTTGTTTGAAAAAGCGATTATCCATTGACGATTAACGATTAGCCAATCAGTATCAGCGTCACGGGTGCGACGAACAAGTTTTACAACGGCTCTGATTGCCAGGATTTGAGAATTTTCAACACCCTGACAAGTAGTCTAACATTTTACACTAACCCTCCCAGAAAAGACAGCGGGTATATATAGCGGGCCTATATAGGTGAATTACCCCGACATCCCTGAAACGTTCACTTAATGGGCTCTCTTTCGACTGCTTTGATATAATACTGTTTAATACTGTTTAATACTCATTTATATTATTTTTTGCCATCAATTGTAACGACTGGTAGTCTTCCACATCAGTGTCTTCATGCTCTCTGCTCACTACCTCCGCAGGATGTCCTCACAGACCTGTCGGCCGACTGCGAGAACCTGCCCGTGGACGGAGTCTTTGGGACGACCTACGCCCACAAGGTGAACCCATGTCCCACAAAACACACGCACGCACGCACGCACACACACACACAGAGACAGGTTTCCTTGGGACTGGTGTGTCTGTGTGTGTTTCCCAATGGAGAGAGGGAGAGAGAGACCAATAGAGAGGTGTATAGGGAGTGAGACACAGGAGTAGGGGCTGAACAATTCATCACAATTTGATCAAAATCGCAATATGGTACAATAGTACAATAACAATATTTTTTGATAAGGGCAAAATGTGTGAATGTCAAATTTTGTTAGACCATTATATATGAAGTACTGTGCTGCAGAGAAAATTAAAATTGTGATGCAAAAATTATCATTCCCACTAATGACGAATAATATTGCAATGGCAATATCTGTTAAAATATCGTAATATGATATAATATGATTTAACCACAACACACACAGAGAGAGAGAGAGAGAGAGAGAGAGAGAGAGAGAGAGAGAGAGAGAGAGAGAGAGAGAGAGAGACACTGCAGGCTGGCAGGCTGGTGTCACACACCAGCCTGGTGTGTGAGATTAATGATGTGTTTCCCCCTCTCCCATCCAGGGCATATCCCAGGCAGCCCGCTACATCTACAGGAAGCTGGTCAACGACGGCATCCTCAACCAGGCCTTCTCCATCGCCCCGGTAACCGGCCACAACAGGGGAGGGAGGGGATCTTCTTTATAAATGCTAAATTCAAGATCGCCTGTCTTGCTGTTAGGCTTGATTAATGTTCTGGGAAAATATGGAAAGTCGCCACTATTGGAGCTTGAGAACTGAGGAAAAAGTGAAAAGAAAAAATGTATATCCAAAAGAACGTAGCATCCCCTCATCCAAAAATACGTTCATCCATTACTCTTGGCGTTGTGTCATGGAACAAGTTGGTTAGTGTGGTTACTATTTCTATAGTTTTGTTTCCATACAAGCCACTCGATGACATGACATGAGATGACGAATGTGAGCTGCGGATAATGACAAGAGAGAGTGCGTTCTATGTTGTTTTTCCACGTCTCCACCAGGAGTACAAACTGGTCATTACCGGCCACAGCCTGGGCGCCGGTACGGCCTCCCTGCTAGCCATCCTCCTGCGTAATTCCTTCCCCACCCTGCAGTGCTACGCCTTCTCGCCACCAGGGGGACTAGTGAGGTAGTACTTTCCAACTTTCCACTTTGGTCATTTGGCGCTGCTACGCTGGATTCATTGGCTTTCGTTGATGGTGAAATGTAGAAAACATTTCCCCAAAAGAACACGCATGTCCCCCCCCCCCCCCCCCTGAAACTCACACTGTGACTAAAAGGTTCTGCTGCTCTTTGTGTGTGTTTTAATTTCCCCCTGCAGTAAAGCCCTGGCCGATTATTCTAAGGACTTTGTGGTTTCTGTTGTGCTGGGGAAGGACCTGGTGCCCAGGTGAGCAGAAGAAGAAAGTTGATCTGGGCATACCCCTTACATTTAAACAGTGTGTGTCTAGTGTATGTGTGTGGTCTTTGTGGTTTTCAGTATTTTCCATTCTTTTCATTCTTTCTCTTGCTCCATGATCTTGAAACAGACTAAGCATTCCTAATATGGAGGATTTGAAGAGGCGGATCCTGAAAATAGTCTCAAACTGCAATAAACCCAAGGTGAAAGTCTATAAAAACCTCTCTAGGCCTCTATAGACAACCCCATAGCATGTACTATGTTATACACATGACATTCACTATGAAAGTATTATGTCATTATGTTAAGTTACTTTAGTTTTTCTTATAACACATTTATACAAAAGTCAAACAAAAACCTATTTTAAATAAATAATAAATTGAATGAAAATATACAGTGGGTTGAAGTTGAGTAATTAATTATTATTCTTATTTAAATCAAAATGGGAATTTAATGTTTTAGTTAGTTTAGTTTAGTCTAACAGATTTAATGGAAATCCTCTGTTTTGTTTATTTTGTTTGTTTGTTGTGTCCCCAGTACCGCATCCTGCTGCTGGGCTGCTGGTACGAGGTGTTCGGCGGCGAGCCTGACGACATGCCCACCGAGCTGGACCAGCGGCTGGAGGAGGAGCTTAGCCAGCCGCTCCTGGGGGAGGAGTCTCTGATGGTGCGCCACGCCTCATCGTCCTATCAGAGCCTGGCCTCTGACGACTCCCCCGGCCACGCCGCCACCCACCTGCCCCTCTTCCTGCCTGGCCGCGTCCTGCACATCACGGAGGACGGGCCCTCACGCAGGTCTGCTACACACAGACAGTGACCACATGATAACAAACCATAAACCAGGGTTCCCACGAGCCTTGGAAGTCTGTGAAAGTATGTGAATTTGACAACGACAAAAAATAGTCTTTGAAAAATTGACATAAATAGAGTCTTGGCCTACTACTACTATTATTGCAGATTTGGGTGCAATAATATTATTGCACAAAATATATCAACATGGAGGAAAGTTGAGCATTGTTCATTTGAATATACTACCCAAATTGGAATTATACAAATAAAGCCGGTGGAAAATTGGCAAAGTTGTAAAAATGTAAATGTTGTTGTGCAGCTAGTTTGCACCAACTAGATGATTTGTTAGTATGTGTTTGTCTATCCTGACATGGTTCAAATCAAGAGATTGTATGTTTAGATATGGATGAGCACCTTTTATTTCTTATTGCTTATTTTGTAATAATATTTTGTTATGTAGGCCTATATTTTTTGCATTTAAAATTTTTTTTTTTTAATGTTATGTTATTACTCTGTTTAATGTTCAATGTTATGCACCAATTGCACAAAGGCACATTTCCTTGTTTGCAAAAATTAAGGCAATACCGGATAGATGGATATAATAATAACACTGTGATTGTCCAAGAAGGCGGTCAAGTAGCCAAACACTTCCATTGGACCATTTTTGTCTATGAAACGGTCTGAAATTAGTCGAGGATGTAAACAAGATATGGGTGTGGTAGTTTCAAGATTTAAGATTTCTTTTACTGCCCTATGTAACAAGTACAATGGAATGCTTACTCCCCGTTCACTCCTGCAGTATTGTTCGAATATAAATTCTAAAACAACTCTAAACAGTAAGTAATAGTACCTAATAAGTACAGTAAAAAGTATTTTTATTGCAGTATTATAACAATATGCTTATAAACATAAATTCTAAAACAACTCTGAACAATTCATAATATCGTACCTAATAGGTACGGTTAAAAGTGACAAGTAATACCTTATACTATAGCACATTTGTACAAAAGTTAAACCAAACAAAACCTACAGTATAAGGTTTTAATAGTAAAACCTTATACTTTAAAACCTTATACTGCTTAACTTCAGACCCCCCCCCCCCATGTTCTCCTCCTCCTCCTCCCTCCTCCCAGGTCCTGCTTCTCCCAGGTGCGCTACCGGGCCGAGTGGTCCTCCAGCGACACGTCGTTCCGCAGCATCCTGAATCAGCCCCCGGATGCTGGCCGACCACATGCCCGACATCGTGCTCCACGCCCTGCGCAGCCTCACCACCGAGCGGCCCTTCTCCCTGTGCCCGTCATCCTCATCACTAGGCAACAACCACCCCAACGTCATCTGAAGATCTGGAACTTGCCTCTAGCCTTGCCTCGCCATCTTGATCAAAACTCTTCTCTTTTTCGTGTGTGTGTGCGCGCGCGTGGTTTTCCTCAGCTCCGAAAGATACTCTTCCTTAGGTCTTCCTGCCACCGCCCCCCACCCAGTGGTTGTGGACCCGCTGTTGATCCACAATTGCCCCACCCCCCCCCAGGTCCTGTGTTCTCATGAGTTCACGCCCCCTACCGCCATAACCCCCCCCCCCCCCCCCCCCAAAGGCATCCATTCTCTAGTAAAGTGTGACTCAAACTCTGCATGACTTTTTCCAACCAGAGAGACATTGGGGAAGGATTGCATGGATGTCTATGGGAGGAACCTGAATGTGTTGGAACCTGTCGAGAGATTTTCTGGTTGAACCTGATTTTTTTTAATTTACTTTTTACTTTTTACTTTTTACTTTTACTACATGAGGACCTGAGGGCTGCCGGAAAGAGCACTGATTTTGCTTTTCCTGAAATTGGATCTTAACTTGCACTTTTTGTTTTTGTTTTCTTATTTTTTTTTAATTGTGTTTTAATTTATTAACAATCTAGCGCCAATTCGAAGGAGAAGAAAAAATCTGAAATACTTTTGCCACGTCGGCATTGATTGTGTGTTGTGTACAACAGCAACAACAACAACATTAGAGTGGCGGTGCAGTTTAACTGTACTTTCAGTGTTATCGCATTGTTTGTGTGCGTGCGTGCGTGCATGCGTGTGTGTGTGTGTTTCTGTCTTAGTTCCTGTGGTTTTGTCTCATGTTTTAATGTCTTTACAAAGAATCAGGGTGGTTTTAGTGCCTATGCATCGCAGAGGAAAAAGTCATTGCTGCAAATGTAATAATATTGGCAAATTACATTACATTTATTGGTGGATTTTACAGTGATGGCGCATGCGTTACACAACTTTTTCTTGTTGTTGCTTAAAACAATGTATATAAAATAGAAATATGTTGCACTGTACCTGTGGAAAACTGTGGACTTTTTTTCCCCCAAACATTTGTTCAGTTAATGTAAACTTTGACTCAAGTTTTCGGATCATAAAACGAGATGTAACTCCTTGATGCAAATAAATATCCATCATCATCATCACCACACATTTCTGCCTCAATTTCTTATTTGTAAGACTCATTCTGTTGTGTGTATGTGTGTGTGTGTGTGTGTGTGTGTGTGTGTGTGTGTGTGTGTGTGTGTGTGTGTGTGTGTGTGTGGTGTGTGTCCCATATTGCGTGCGTCACTCAGATGTTAAAATAAACGCCCTATAGCTATATCAAACTCTATAACTCCTCCCCGTTCTGCGGGAAGGACAGTTGAAATACAACACAATGAACACTGAGCAACATCATGTGCATTTTTCTCAATATCATGTGTTATATTATTAATATCATGTTACCTCTAAATATCACCTTGCAATATTACCTTTCATCTCCTCTCATCATCATGTGCAATATTCTTAATAGCATGTGCAATACTTCCTCTTAGCATTATCATTACCCTTTTATTACACTTCAATTATTGCCAAATTGTTTTTATCTTGTAATATCTTATCTTACCTGTATTTCTAGACACCTCCTGGGACTCAGACCTACTGTAAATGTGTAAATCTCTCATTCTATTTTCATTATTCTGCTGTTTATTTCTCTATGGTTTTCTATTTGCTTTCTATTGTCTTATTCTATGGCTATGCAACCTTTGGCACAAGAATTTCCTTCGGGATCAATAAAGTTCTATCTTATCTTATCTTATCTTATCTTATCTTATCTTATCTCTGTGGGTTTGGTTGGTTGGTTGGTTGGTTGGTAAGCCTATCTCCAGTACAGTATGTCTCACCTGTCCCTCCAATGCTGCTGCTGATGATCACCTGTGGATCAGCAGCAGCAGAGTAGAGCAGAGCAGAGTAGAGTAGTCGAGTCTGCCCCGCCCACTGTGTGACGTCAGAGCTCCGCCCCCCATCCATCAACAACGACACACTAGAGGAGCTGCGCTGTCGTCGGGAGTAGTGGGGGGGCGGTGGGAAGTCGCAGTCGTCGCAGCGGGGCCAAGTTAATAAGACTTCGCGGTCACAACAGACATAAGTAGCTAGCGACGACCAGCCGCCCTGTCACCGAGACGCCGAGGAGCTGAGGTGTCACACAACAAGTTGACGACTTTTCTCTTTCTAATCCCCCCGGGAAAAAAAAATGTCGACGAACTATGTTCTCGGCTAGAGCAGCGAGGGGAGAGATAGTTTTGTCGTCCTTAAATAAAGTCAGCTTGAGAGGAGCTTGCGGCTAACCTGTTAGCTGAGGGGGGGCTGGGAAACAAACCCAAAAAAAACCCCAACATGGAGCTGGACGACGTGGTTCTGTACCAGGACGACGACGACTCCTCGGGCGCGTCCGACGTGCTGCTGTCCGAGCGGGTGTCGGGCCTGGCGGGCTCCATCTACCGCGAGTTCGAGCGGCTCATCGGCCGCTACGACGAGGACGTGGTGAAGGAGCTCATGCCGCTGGTGGTGGCCGTGCTGGAGAACCTGGACGCCGTGTTCGCCGTCAACCAGGAGCACGACGTGGAGCTGGAGCTGCTGAAGGAGGACAACAACATCACCACTGCTTTCCACAGGAAAAGCGGAACTACTTCGCAACGGACAGTTTGCGCCGACCGGACACACCTCTGAGTTGCACAACAACACCACCGCCAACAACAACAAACCGAAACAACGGAGCTTAGCATCCGCTGCGTCGCACGTCAAGCTAGCAACACACACACACACACACACACACACAGCCACCACGGCCACGGAATCGATCAAAAACAGGACATGCCACGGCTCAGGGCACGGTGTCACGGTGTGCGGAAGAAACGCGTTGTCGTTTCGGATTATTTCGTCTCAGGAAATACATTTCTTGAGTGATATTATTGAATTATTGATAGCATTGTTGCTAACATGACAGCCTCGTAGGTACGCGTGTGTTTGCCGAGGTGTCGATTTTTTGCTGACATCATCAGTGGATCGTAATTATTAAGCAGTATTATTGTTAACACCTACACTTCACAAGGATGTGACAGGGGTGGCACACACACACACACACACACACACACACACACACACACACACACACAGTAGAATTGTGTCAGTAGATTAGTGTCAAGATGCCCGGGATGGTGGTCTTCGGTCGGCGGTGGGGGATAGCCAGCGATGACCTGGTACTGCCGGGGGCTTTTGAGCTGTTCCTCCGCATCGTCTGGTACGTCATACTACATACCTATTACTGATGAACTGTCAGTCTGAACTGTCATTTGATCATCCCAGAAGCAGGTGTTTATCTGTTTGTTTTTTTGTGTGGATCCCTCAGGTGGAGGGGGGGTGAGGGGGGGGGGGGGGGGAGGGGGGAGGGGGGGGAGGGGGGGGGGGGTGGGAGGGGGGGTGACGCTGATCCTGTACACTCTCCACAAGGGCAGCTTCGATTGCCACGGCGGCGGAGTCCTGCACAGCTACCTGGTGGTGCTGCTGGTGGTGCTCGCCTTGATCATTCTGTCGCTGTGTGCCATCGTCTACGTCAGTGCTCAAGGTGAGAAACCCAGCGTTGGGAGGACGATGTTGCAACCCCCAACATGTGCGCCCGAGATCCATTAGATCCATTAGTAGCTGTCAGATGCAACACAGACACAGGCTTTTGGTCTATATACCCTAGGTACCATTACCAACCCTGGCCCGAGGAGATCCATCCCGGTCCTGGTGTACGTGCGCGCGATGCTCTATCTCCCAGAGGTCGTGTGGGCATGTCTCGGGGCCATCTGGGTGTCTGATGACAGCCAGGGCTGTGACCCTGCCATGGTGGGGGCCGTCATTGCTGCAGTGGTAGCAAGGTAGGTTGTTTGGTTATTGAAAACCTGGCTTTGTATTATACTTTAGCACCAAGTAATTAACCTTGCGCAGCCAGCCATAAAAAAAGATCACCAAAGGTCACCTCAGAACAAAGTACAGGGTCAGGGAGTGTTGCTCGATGGTAAAATATTAAGCATCTGTTTAGTGGTGCCCGCAGTCTGATGAGGTGAGCAGACAGGTGAGCTGTGTGGTTGCATGGTTGACACTGCCGTCTGTGTATGAATGGGTGAATATGAGGCAATATTGTAAAGCTTTGGATAACAATGCAATCCATTTTCCATTCACGACAGCTGGATCCTGCTGCTCTCCACGGGGCTGGGGGTGGTGTTTGTCTTCGACCCGCTGGGTAACTCACGCGCCCAGCTGCCCGCCCCAGAGCCACTGGGCGTGCGGGACATGGAGAGCAGCGAGGGCAGCCAGTTCCTGTCCACGGCGCGCTCAGTGGCCGCCAAGGTGTGGGAGAGCCGCCTGCGGCTGCTGTGCTGCTGCCTGCCGCAGGACGAGAGCCACCGAGCAGCCTTCTCCGGCATCGCCCAGCTCGTCGGCGGCTTCTTCTCTGTGAGGACAACACACTCTATGTATCTCTCTCTCTCTCTCTCTCTCTCTCTCTCTCTCTCTCTCTTCTCTCTTCTCCCTGTCTCTCCCTCTGTCTCTCTCTGTGTCTCTCTCTCTCTTTGTGTGTGTGTGTCTCTCCCTCTCTCTCTCTCTCTCTCTCTGTGTGTCTCTCTCTGTCTCCTCTCTCTCTCTGTCTCTCTCTGTATCTCTCTGTATCTCTCTCTGTCTCTGTTTATATCTCTATTTCTCTCTCTTTGTCTTTGTGTCTCTCTCTCTCGCTCTCTCTTTGTGTCTGTGTTTTGTCTCTCCCTCTCTAACCCCCTCTCTATGTCACTTTCTCTTGTTATTTGCCTTTATTTAAACCTGACTATTGACTTTATTTAAACCCCATCAATGCAGCCAATGAGACAGACCTGTGCCAGTCTAGTCTAAGCTCTAGTCTCTGTCTCTCTTTCTCTGCATCTTCTCCATCTTGTCTTTGCCTCTTAGTTTCCTTTCTTCTTTGCTACCCACTTTCTTGCTTACATCACACCATTACATCTTACCATAACTGTCGATTATTTCAAAGTATGTATGTACCAATGCAACTTCTCCTTTTTGTGTGTGTGTTGTTAGATCCGTCGGTTAGCCTCCTCTAACGGAGGTGATGCGAAACCTGTTGTCCAGTAACGGTTGTTAACAGGTCGTGGGGGAGACACGCCTAGCCCCTAACTACCTTATCGTCCGAACGTCTACCCCGCTTGCTTCAGTGCAGCGGCCCAAGGCATAACCCTGGCTCTGAGCCACGGCTCTGATCACGTTCGTTATGCCAGCTCTCAACTTACCCAAAGTAACAGAAAATACCACTTATGAGGGGGGGGGGGTAATGCAATCATAAGAAATACAGACTAATATCACACATGACTACATCTTATAACCATAGTAAACACCAGTATATTATGGGCACAACTTATGATAAAGGGAAAAAGAGGGAATATATTGAAGGGTTATCAGGTCAATAGGTGTGTATGTGTGGGTGGGCCCGGAGGGCCGTATCAACACCCTACACCGTTT
The DNA here is from genome assembly GCA_002895965.2 of Coryphaenoides rupestris. Taxonomy (NCBI): domain Eukaryota; kingdom Metazoa; phylum Chordata; class Actinopteri; order Gadiformes; family Macrouridae; genus Coryphaenoides; species Coryphaenoides rupestris. Next base: position 62,907 of record PIJE02001394.1, read on the forward strand.
CACTCTAAGGCATTTAGGACATGTCATGAGGAATTGTCATGGGGAACTATGGAAAAGGGAGAAGAGGAGAAGAAATAAATAAGATTAAAAAAATAAATAAATAAATATATATATATATATATATAAAATAAAACGTATTCTTTTTAGAAGGTGGGAATACGACTTTTAAGAGATACCGACGGGCATGCATAACAAGGAATTATAATGGGGTAAGTACAGTACATATTTTTTATAGGAGATAGACACATGACTGTAGGAGCATTAGATAAGGACGGAGCCTCGGTCTGTCAGGCCAGGAGAAAGGAAGGCCAGCGTAACTATCAACAAGTCCTCCCCAGCGCCTCGCTATGCCCATGTTTTGTCTAAAGGCCTCTTGGAGGCTCTAATATCCTCCTAAAGCCATAAAACATCCACTTACTTTGAGTATTGGTAAACTAAGTGTCCGTATAATGATGGTAATAAGTAAAAAGTAAAGACGTCCGTCACTATAGCGGATTTATAAGAAAAGGCGTACAAAAATGTCATAAAAATATTCAGCATAGTTAAATTGATACCAGCTTAAGGGAAAAGGAAAAAACCAAAATAAAACGATTATTTGGTTCATAGGTGTGTGTGTGTGCCCGGAGAGTTGCCTCCCTGTGACGCAGTTCTTACCGCCGGACGATAGCGGATTTATAAGAAAAGGCGTCGTGACTAGTTGACCAAAAGGTTATACTAATATCAAACATTATTAAATTGATACTGTGACTAATAAAAACAAGGAAAAACTTAATTAAAAATGTTTTTAGGTTATTCAGCCTGTGTGGGTCGTACTAGGCCCCGAGAGCCGCACCTGTGACGCAGTTAATATTGCCGGAATTTATGCTATTTATAAGCAACGGTGTAGCAAGAAACTGATAAGAATTTTACAATAATATTAACACTAATTAAATTGATACTGGCATAATGGAAAAGGAAAAACAAAACGACCGGGACGGGTCTCGGTCTATTCGGCTAGGGGGGGGGGGGGGGGGGCTCATCTAATTCTAATTCTAATTAAAATAAAACTGGGAAGCTTCATGGTCCCGTTGGACTGCTGATGCATCTTCCCTTCAATGGACCGTCGAAAACAATGCCTAAATCATGATAATTCTGAACGCATGGCTTTTCGGACTCCGGTGAATCAACCCTACTTGACAGTGTGCGTGTGTGTGTGTGTGTGTGTGTGCGTGTGTGTGCGTGTGTGCGTGTGTGTGTGTGTGTCTTAACAGGACACAGACCTGGTGCCCAGTGACATTGCGGCCGGTCTGGCTCTCCTCCACCAGGAGCAGGACAAGATAGATCACCACCGAGACGCAGACGACGTCTTGGTCCACAGCCCCTCCTCGCCCATTGTAAGTACTAACTATAATTATATGGCTGTTTTACTCCCTGCATTCTGATTGGCTGTGTTACTTCCTGCATTCTGATTGGCTCGCGTGGGGTCCAGAGATTGCGTATCCAGTCCGTAGATTTACATATCTGGGCCGGAAACTTTGACTTTGTTGTTGTTTGTTGAGTTTGTATCTCGTCTCAACCGAGAGAACTAGCATTTTTTAACAAAACCTGAAAGAAAAAAGATGTATTAACACTTATTAACCTCACTTGCTCAGTTAATAAGTAGTTAATACAAGCCCAGCCCGCCGACCTCATCAGGTAGGAGCAAGTTGCAAGTTGGTGTAGTCTCGGTATCTGGTGTGTATTAACATTAATAACAATGTTTGACTTGTTATCTATGTTTTAAGTGTTATAATTGTGCAATTAACAACAACTTTAATTCACTTTTATTACTGCTCCTTTATTAACACTGGACATCATCAACAATCATTATTAATCATTATTTATTTATCAAACTGAATTTGTCCTTATTTGTCCAGGACTGTTTTATTCATTACAGGGATGAATTGAGATGTATGTGGTTATACACTCATGTGTGTTGACCTTTGACCTGCAGGAAGTGGATCTGGAGGTGGAGCTGGAGAAGGCGGCCCACTGCATGCAGTTTGCGGCGGCGGCCTACGGCTGGCCCATGTACATCTACTCCAACCCGCTCACAGGACTGTGCAAACTCAGTGGAGACTGGTAAGGCAGTATTTGCAATTATTTAGATCCATGTGATTCAAAAATGGAATGAGGCTATTTTGTTTTTGATATTCAGCTTTTGCCAAAAATGTAATTATTGTTCAGCACTCCACACATTCAATATAATGTGTGTGTGTGTGTGTGTGTGTGTGTGTGTGTGTTCAGCTGTAGGAGCCAGGTGGCGGAGTACGACCTGGTGGGCGGAGACCACCTGGGCTGCCACTTCTCCTCTGTCCTGCTCAGCACCGGCCTGGGCTACAGAGACTTCATCTACGTCAGCTTCCACAACCAGGTTGGGCGGGGGGGGGGGGGGGGGGGGGGGGGAATCGGCAAATCGGTCCCCAAATCAGTCCCCAACAGTCTGAATGCATCACTTGAAGTCTTAAGTCTTGTTTGCAGATGCATGAATTAAGACTTGCAAAGGAGAGGAAAGTAAGATCCCATGTAATGTCTGTAATGTCTGGCAAATGACGTGGTCATAAGTGTATATCCATGTTCAGAAACTCTCCCCAAAATCTATGTTGATGTCCGCTTTCCAATTGGCTCCTTATTTCCACGTCATGCATCGTTGTGAATATCGATAATAACAATTCCGGAGAAGTCGAACACCTATACCATAATGAACGACCGTTGACCGTTGCAAGTGATGTGTTGCAGATCTATGAGATCCCATTCTTCGTGGCTCTGGACCATAAGAGGGAAGCAATCCTGGTGGCCGTGCGGGGAACGCTGTCCCTGAAGGTGTGTTTTTTTCTGTTCTGTTTGTTTTGTTTATTGTTGTGCCCACAGCACAATGTGCTTTTCATCCACTGTAATATACTGTTTGGCTGTAGCCTTGTTGGTCTTGTTGGTCTGGTCTGACATCATGTCATGGAACACATTTGTTGTTTGAAAAAGCGATTATCCATTGACGATTAACGATTAGCCAATCAGTATCAGCGTCACGGGTGCGACGAACAAGTTTTACAACGGCTCTGATTGCCAGGATTTGAGAATTTTCAACACCCTGACAAGTAGTCTAACATTTTACACTAACCCTCCCAGAAAAGACAGCGGGCCTATATAGGTGAATTACCCCGACATCCCTGAAACGTTCACTTAATGGGCTCTCTTTCGACTGCTTTGATATAATACTGTTTAATACTGTTTAATACTCATTTATATTATTTTTTGCCATCAATTGTAACGACTGGTAGTCTTCCACATCAGTGTCTTCATGCTCTCTGCTCACTACCTCCGCAGGATGTCCTCACAGACCTGTCGGCCGACTGCGAGAACCTGCCCGTGGACGGAGTCTTTGGGACGACCTACGCCCACAAGGTGAACCCATGTCCCACAAAACACACGCACGCACGCACGCACACACACACACAGAGACAGGTTTCCTTGGGACTGGTGTGTCTGTGTGTGTTTCCCAATGGAGAGAGGGAGAGAGAGACCAATAGAGAGGTGTATAGGGAGTGAGACACAGGAGTAGGGGCTGAACAATTCATCACAATTTGATCAAAATCGCAATATGGTACAATAGTACAATAACTAGGGTTGGGTATCGTTTAGATTTATCCGATACCGGTGCCAAACCGATACTTTTAAAACGATACCGGTGCCAAAACGGTGCCAGAACCGATACCTTCTTTAAAAAGAGCAAACAACAACCAGTGTTAATTTCGTTAACGAAATGTTTGACGAAAAATATGTGTTAACGACCTTTTTCCCATGACTAAGACGTGACGTTGACGTGACGAAAACGGATCTTTGAAAATAAAAACTGTGACTAAATCTATTTTTACTTTCGTTGACGAGACGAAAATGTTAGTGGTGGACTAACGGACATTCAAAATTGAATTAATTATTAAAGAGTTTTGAATTCCAAAACGCGATAAGCGCCATTAAAAAAAAAAAAAAGAATCGTTTTCCGCAAAACGCGACAACCGGCTAGTTTCTCTGCATTATATTATTATATTATTATATTATTATATTTTATTTATTCCCTTCTCTGTTCCCAAACTTGTGGATAAAACGCCACGACAGATTTTCCAGCAGACTCAGGATATGAGGCCGCTCGGGCCATTTCACAGCCGCGCCATTCACCGTGACTTGACCTAAGCCCCTAGTGGACAAGCTGTCAAAAGTCCTGTCAGAAGACAACACCACACACACACACATATGCGTAAAGAGATTTTAAGCCGAAATTATTCATTGAATGAAAATAATGAATAACTTTGATGGAAACAGAGGAGCCGGTGGTTGTTTCTACAGTGGGGAAAACAACAAAACCCATTCAAAAAGATCATCATAGACGGGGAGAATGTGAAGAAAATGCCGACATTCCTGGCGGTTGGTTCGCTGGGACCTTATTAAGACGCAGAAGCGCCTTGGTCCTGTGCACTTTAGTTTGAATGAGGTAGAAAGACCTGGGACGTTTTGGATTCCAAGATCACCCAGCAATGAGCTGATCAAGCGTGACCTACAGTTCCCGTCTTCTTGGTGTGTGTGTTGCCGGCGATTTCTTACACACACCACACACACACACCACACACACCACACACCAAAGACGGACTGTAGTCACACTTATCAACTCATTGCTGGTGATCTTGATCAAAACGTCCAGTCTTTCTACGCTCATTCAAGTAAAGTTGAACAGGACCAGGCGCTTCTGCGTCTTATAACAGTTAATAAGGTCCAGCGAGGAGGAGGGGGGGGGCAGGCGCGCATTGTCGGGTTTTTATCAATCAGATGAATGCATCAAATCTTCGCGCAGTATGACGATCTATGCAATCACTAGAAGGATACCCGGTCTGTTGTTCACAGCAGTTCCGGTCATCTTGTTTTTTAAATGTGACTAAAACTAGACTAACATTTTATGAGTTTTCGTCGAAGAAAACTAGAACTTTTGAGAGAGAGAGAGAGAGAGAGAGAGAGAGAGAGAGTGTCTGCAGGCTGGCAGGCTGGTGTCACACACCAGCCTGGTGTGTGAGATTAATGATGTGTTTCCCCCTCTCCCATCCAGGGCATATCCCAGGCAGCCCGCTACATCTACAGGAAGCTGGTCAACGACGGCATCCTCAACCAGGCCTTCTCCATCGCCCCGGTAACCGGCCACAACAGGGGAGGGAGGGGATCTTCTTTATAAATGCTAAATTCAAGATCGCCTGTCTTGCTGTTAGGCTTGATTAATGTTCTGGGAAAATATGGAAAGTCGCCACTATTGGAGCTTGAGAACTGAGGAAAAAGTGAAAAGAAAAAATGTATATCCAAAAGAACGTAGCATCCCCTCATCCAAAAATACGTTCATCCATTACTCTTGGCGTTGTGTCATGGAACAAGTTGGTTAGTGTGGTTACTATTTCTATAGTTTTGTTTCCATACAAGCCACTCGATGACATGACATGAGATGACGAATGTGAGCTGCGGATAATGACAAGAGAGAGTGCGTTCTATGTTGTTTTTCCACGTCTCCACCAGGAGTACAAACTGGTCATTACCGGCCACAGCCTGGGCGCCGGTACGGCCTCCCTGCTAGCCATCCTCCTGCGTAATTCCTTCCCCACCCTGCAGTGCTACGCCTTCTCGCCACCAGGGGGACTAGTGAGGTAGTACTTTCCAACTTTCCACTTTGGTCATTTGGTGCTGACTCACACTGTGACTAAAAGGTTCTGCTGCTCTTTGTGTGTGTTTTAATTTCCCCCTGCAGTAAAGCCCTGGCCGATTATTCTAAGGACTTTGTGGTTTCTGTTGTGCTGGGGAAGGACCTGGTGCCCAGGTGAGCAGAAGAAGAAAGTTGATCTGGGCATACCCCTTACATTTAAACAGTGTGTGTCTAGTGTATGTGTGTGGTCTTTGTGGTTTTCAGTATTTTCCATTCTTTTCATTCTTTCTCTTGCTCCATGATCTTGAAACAGACTAAGCATTCCTAATATGGAGGATTTGAAGAGGCGGATCCTGAAAATAGTCTCAAACTGCAATAAACCCAAGGTGAAAGTCTATAAAAACCCCATAGCATGTACTATGTTATACACATGACATTCAATATGAAAGTATTATGTCATTATGTTAAGTTACTTTAGCTTTTCTTATAGCACATTTATACAAAAGTCAAACAAAACCTATTTTAAATAAATAATAAATTGAATGAAAATATACAGTGGGTTGAAGTTGAGTAATTAATTATTATTCTTATTATTTAAATCAAAATGGGTATTTCATGTTTTAGTTAGTTTAGTTAGTCTAACAGATTTTATGGAAATCCTCAGTTTTGTTTATGTTTATTTTGTTTGTTTGTTGTGTCCCCAGTACCGCATCCTGCTGCTGGGCTGCTGGTACGAGGTGTTCGGCGGCGAGCCTGATGACATGCCCACCGAGCTGGACCAGCGGCTGGAGGAGGAGCTTAGCCAGCCGCTCCTGGGGGAGGAGTCTCTGATGGTGCGCCACGCCTCATCGTCCTATCAGAGCCTGGCCTCCGACGACTCCCCCGGCCACGCCGCCACCCACCTGCCCCTCTTCCTGCCTGGCCGCGTCCTGCACATCACGGAGGACGGGCCCTCACGCAGGTCTGCTACACACAGACAGTGACCACATGATAACAAACCATAAACCAGGGTTCCCACGAGACTTGGAAGTCTGTGAAAGTATGTGAATTTGACAACGACAAAAAATAGTCTTTGAAAATGGACATAAATAGAGTCTTGGCCTACTACTACTATTATTGCAGATTTGGGTGCAATAATATTATTGCACAAAATATATCAACATGGAGGAAAGCATTGTTCATTTGCATATACTACCCAAATTGGAATTATACAAACAAAGCCGGTGGAAAATTGGCAAAGTTGTAAAAATGTAAATGTTGTTGTGCAGCTAGTTTGCACCAACTAGATGATTTGTTAGTATGTGTTTGTCTATCCTGACATGGTTCAAATCAAGAGATTGTATGTTTAGATATGGATGAGCACCTTTTATTTCTTATTGCTTATTTTGTAATATATTTTGTATGTAGGCCTATATTTTTAGCATTTTTAAAAAAATAATTTCATGTTATGTTATTAATGCTATGTTATTACTCTGTTTAATGTTCAATGTTATGCACCAATTGCACAAAAGCACATTCCTTGTTTGCAAAAATTAAGGCAATACCGGATAGATGGATATAATAATAACACTGTGATTGTCCAAGAAGGCGGTCAAGTAGCCAAACACTTCCATTGGACCATTTTTGTCTATGAAACGGTCTGAAATTAGTCGAGGATGTAAACAAGATATGGGTGTGGTAGTTTCAAGATTTAAGATTTCTTTACTGCCCTATGTAACAAGTACAATGGAATGCTTACTCCCCGTTCACTCCTGCAGTATTGTTCGAATATAAATTCTAAAACAACTCTAAACAGTAAGTAATAGTACCTAATAAGTACAGTAAAAAGTATTTTTATTGCAGTATTATAACAATATGCTTATAAACATAAATTCTAAAACAACTCTGAACAATTCATAATATCGTACCTAATAGGTACGGTAAAAAGTGACAAGTAATACCTTATACTATAGCACATTTGTACAAAAGTTAAACCAAACAAAACCTACAGTATAAGGTTTTAATAGTAAAACCTTATACTTTAAAACCTTATACTGCTTAACTCAGACCCCCCCCCCCATGTTCTCCTCCTCCTCCTCCCTCCTCCCAGGTCCTGCTTCTCCCAGGTGCGCTACCGGGCCGAGTGGTCCTCCAGCGACACGTCGTTCCGCAGCATCCTGATCAGCCCCCGGATGCTGGCCGACCACATGCCCGACATCGTGCTCCACGCCCTGCGCAGCCTCACCACCGAGCGGCCCTTCTCCCTGTGCCCGTCATCCTCATCACTAGGCAACAACCACCCCAACGTCATCTGAAGATCTGGAACTTGCCTCTAGCCTTGCCTCGCCATCTTGATCAAAACTCTTCTCTTTTTCGTGTGTGTGTGCGCGCGCGTGGTTTTCCTCAGCTCCGAAAGATACTCTTCCTTAGGTCTTCCTGCCACCGCCCCCCACCCAGTGGTTGTGGACCCGCTGTTGATCCACAATTGCCCCACCCCCCCAGGTCCTGTGTTCTCATGAGTTCACGCCCCCTACCGCCATAACCCCCCCCCCCACCCCCCCCAAAGGCATCCATTCTCTAGTAAAGTGTGACTCAAACTCTGCATGACTTTTTCCAACCAGAGAGACATTGGGGAAAGGATTGCATGGATGTCTATGGGAGGAACCTGAATGTGTTGGAACCTGTCGAGAGATTTTCTGGTTGAACCAGATTTTTTTTAATTTACTTTTTTCTTTTTACTACATGAGGACCTGAGGGCTGCCGGAAAGAGCACTGATTTTGCTTTTCCTGAACTTGGATCTTAACTTGCACTTTTTGTTTTTGTTTTCTTATTTTTTTTTAATTGTGTTTTAATTTATTAACAATCTAGCGGCAATTCGAAGGAGAAGAAAAAATCTGAAATACTTTTGCCACGTCGGCATTGATTGTGTGTTGTGTACAACAGCAACAACAACAACATTAGAGTGGCGGTGCAGTTTAACTGTACTTTCAGTGTTATCGCATTGTTTGCGTGCGTGCGTGCGTGCATGCGTGTGTGTGTGTGTGTGTGTGTGTTTCTGTCTTAGTTCCTGTGGTTTTGTCTCATGTTTTAATGTCTTTACAAAGAATCAGGGTGGTTTTAGTGCCTATGCATCGCAGAGGAAAAAGTCATTGCTGCAAATGTAATAATATTGGCAAATGACATTACATTTTTTGGTGGATTTTACAGTGATGGCGCATGCGTTACACAACTTTTTCTTGTTGTTGCTTAAAACAATGTATATAAAATAGGAATATGTTATACTGTACCTGTGGAAAACTGTGGACTTTTTTCCCCCCAAACATTTGTTCAGTTAATGTAAACTTTGACTCAAGTTTTCGGATCATAAAACGAGATGTAACTCCTTGATGCAAATAAATATCCATCATCATCATCACCACACATTTCTGCCTCAATTTCTTATTTGTAAGACTCATTCTGTTGTGTGTGTGTGTGTGTGTGTGTGTGTGTGTGTGTGTGTGTGTGTGTGTGTGTGTGTGTGTGTGTTGGGGGGGGGGGTATGCCCATATTGCGTGCGTCACTCAGATGTTAAAATAAACGCCCTATAGCTATATCAAACTCTATAACTCCTCCCCGTTCTGCGGGAAGGACAGTTGAAATACAACACAATGAACACTGAGCAACATCATGTGCATTTTTCTCAATATCACGTGCAATATCATGTGTTATATTATTAATATCATGTTACCTCTAAATATCACCTTGCAATATTACCTTTCATCTCCTCTCATCATCATGTGCAATATTCTTAATAGCATGTGCAATACTTCCTCTTAGCATTATCATTACCCTTTTATTACACTTCAATTATTGCCAAATTGTTTTTATCTTGTAATATCTTATCTTATCTGTATTTCTAGACACCGCCTGGGACCTACTGTAAATGTGTAAATCTGTCATTCTATTTTCATTATTCTGCTGTTTATTTCTCTATGGTTTTCTATTTGCTTTCTATTGTCTTATTCTATTGCTATGCAACCTTTGGCACAAGAATTTCCTTCGGGATCAATAAAGTTCTATCTTATCTTATCTTATCTTATCTTATCTTATCTTATCACTGTGGGGTTGGTTGGTTGGTTGGTTGGTAAGCCTATCTCCAATACAGTATGTCTCACCTGTCCCTCCAATGCTGCTGCTGATGATCACCTGTGGATCAGCAGCAGCAGCAGCAGCAGCGGTGAGTACAGTACAGTAGAGTAGAGTCGAGTCGAGTCGAGTCTGACCCGCCCACTGTGTGACGTCAGAGCTCCGCCCCCCATCCATCAACAACGACACACTAGAGGAGCTGCGCTGTCGTCGGGAGTAGGGGGGGGGTGGTGGGAAGTCGCAGTCGTCGCAGCGGGGCCAAGTTAATAAGACTTCGCGGTCACAACAGACTAAGTAGCTAGCGACGACCGGCCGCCCTGTCACCGAGACGCCGAGGAGCTGAGGTGTCACACAACAAGTTGACGACTTTTCTCTTTCTAATCCCCCCGGGAAAAAAAAAATGTCGACGAACTATGTTCTCGGCTAGAGCAGCGAGGGGAGAGATAGTTTTGTCGTCCTTAAATAAAGTCAGCTTGAGAGGAGCTTGCGGCTAACCTGTTAGCTGAGGGGGGGCTGGGAAACAAACCCAAAAAAAACCCCAACATGGAGCTGGACGACGTGGTTCTGTACCAGGACGACGACGACTCCTCGGGCGCGTCCGACGTGCTGCTGTCCGAGCGGGTGTCGGGCCTGGCGGGCTCCATCTACCGCGAGTTCGAGCGGCTCATCGGCCGCTACGACGAGGACGTGGTGAAGGAGCTCATGCCGCTGGTGGTGGCCGTGCTGGAGAACCTGGACGCCGTGTTCGCCGTCAACCAGGAGCACGACGTGGAGCTGGAGCTGCTGAAGGAGGACAACGAGCAGCTGGTCACCCAGTACGAGCGGGAGAAAGCCCTGCGGAAGCACGTTGAAGAGGTGGGTTGGGGGTTGTTGTTGTTGTTTTGTGGAGGGGGGGACTCTGGGCAACCGGCTGGCTCTCTCCTGGACTATATTATGCTCCGTGCTCCTATCTCTGTCCTATGTGCCACTGACAGCTCAGCAGGGCACACACACACTGTGCTGTACTGGCCTAGTCTGCAGCCGCTGCTTTCTTTGGACTATTGCATTAGTGTGCATTCCGTTTGCAAGACAATCTATTCCCTATTTTACAGTCCAGTGTAGTTATGCGTCTGTCTGTCTGTCTGTCTGCATGCAAACCAATGAGTGGCTCTGTTGCCACCGGTTGCTTAGTGCACCGTCCCTGCACTCACTGTAACAGCAGCTGACACTGTTGACCTGGCCGAATTGCATTTAGTTTGCCAGACAATCTATTCCCTATTGTACAGTCCAACCTAGTTATGGGTCTATGCATGCATGCATGCATGCATGCATGCATGCAAAAACCAGTGGGTTGACCTGTTGCCACTGGCTACTGAGTGCAGGGTCCATCCAAGCCTGCCCGCCTCCTTTGATAATCAAACTCAGTCAAACATTTAGCATATTCATAATGCACACCTGTACCTGCAGGCTGCATTGTGTTCAGTCAGTGCACTGATTGTATTGACGTTGACTCTAGTCTGTCTGCACCGCAGACTTGTCCGTTTCCACAGTGTATCCCAACCTGGCCAAGCTAATCTTTTAATGCTCATGGTAAGCCTTAATTGTGTGGGATGCTCATGGTCAAGATTAATCTGCACATATATCTCTTAATGCCCTGTTTTCTGTTTTAGTCCATACTAATAGCATATTTATAATAATAGGTGCAATGTTTAGTATACATATGCTGACTTTCCACATGAATGTAGAATGTAGAACTTAGTCCATATTAATAGCATATTTATAATAATGGGTGGGGTTGTGTTTACTATACATGTGCAGACTTGACACATGCTGCAATAGAACTGTTAAATCTCAACCCTTGCTTTACTTAACCTTACTGTGCACAGCTAGACTTGTGTTCACTAACTTCACTGTTCACATGCCAGTCAAACACCCCCTACTGTTATCAGCAGGGGTAACATCAGGGGTGCTGTGTGCCCAATTAATTGCGCAGAGGAGCGGTCGTTTACACCCGCCGTGTGCCATCAGTCAGACCGCAATCGTTTTCATCCCACGTGTGGCTGAGACGATGTGATGATGATGAGCTCAAACACATGACTAATGCATTGCGAACCGAATAGGCACAGGCATAGATCCTGGGGGAGCGATAAAGTTTGAAATGCAGAACAACCATTGGTCCAATCGAAAGTAGAAAGTTTGAGTTATGACAAAGCATTTGGAAAGCAATGCCAATTCCCTCCTGAAATGTGATAGTTTTGTTTTTAATAGAATATTACTTCTACGAGGTAGCCAGACATTCAAATGTTATAATAACAACTGTTACCTTTTTTTAAATTTTTTATCTTGCATAACTTGAACCCAAACCTCAACCGTTTGAGATGAAAACATTCTTAATCAAACTTTGCTGGCAGCGACTGAATGATTATTCACATTCCTCGTTTTAGCAATAACGTCATGCTTCCCACAGTAGCCAGCATGCCTCGATGCGTTACGCAAACAAGTAGTCATTCACACAACAACACGTCCCTCTTAAGCCATCATATTAGTATCGTCAAACGCTAGCAAAACGTTGTGTGGCAGACGTCCTAGCCCACTCCCAGCCTATAATTGTGGTGTGGTGTGGCCCGGGACAGACGCTGACAACATTACCACAGATAACTGGCCTTGCACTGACTCTGGACATGGAAACGCCTCGAGGAGGAGTCAAGCAGAGGCAGCTCCTCAGGACTTGAGCACCGGGGGGAGAGATGGCATTATGAGAGGCAACTGACACATGCTGAATGTGGACCTGGCACCACGACGGGCCACAAAGCTGTTGGTTAATAATTCATCATATGTGTGGTGGGGTGGGGGACTGCATATGGTGGACTGATGTCCCAGGGGCACCTTTTATATATCCCTTTGAAACTTCTCTCTAAGGTGACATTTAAAAAAGGGGAAAAAGTAATACCATACCTTAACCCTAACCTTACATCTTAGATAGATTTAAACTTGTATTAATAGGGTTAGGCAAACCTTAACCCTTAAGTGTGTAATGTATAAGGTTTTTCAAAGTTGCTCTCCAGTCGATGCTTGCAAGAGCTCTGAGCTTAGACCTAGTTAGCCTAGATGTGGGATAGTTAGTTATTTGGCTGCAGCTGTCATGTGGACAATGTTATGTACACAAACAAGCATGTCCTCGTTGGACACGGGGAGAAACCCACATCAACCTGCACACACCATACAGAAAGTCTCCTGTCAGCTTGGACTCGACTGAACTGTCTGACTGTCTATTTGAGGCTATGGTGCTGCTCATCACTTAGCTACCAGAATGCTTTAGTTAAACAGAGTTTAGTCACAGTTTATTTCTGACACATTTGACTCATGCATTGCCTCTGTCAGGGGGAATGCATACGGATATGACATGGTGCCATACATGAACACACTGGTTAGTCACATACTGTTTCTCCCTTCCTGTCCACCCTCTCCTCCCTCTCATTTGGGATGCTTCTTCCACGCCTATTGGTTCAGCTCAGCTGGGATTTGGGTTGTCAGCTGGGATTTGGGTTTTCAGCTGGGCTCGACCCGTGCAAGGTGCACATTAAAGGCAGGTCTGAGAGTGGGTTAGAGTAGAGAGTTGTTCAGCCCTGGTCTGAGCCAGGGCATGTCATGATTGGCCTGGAGTTTTGGTGTGGTACACTACTCTCATGGTGACTCATAATCTCTGCTGTACAGTATGTCCCCTCACTGCTTCACGACTGAAAATGGTGCAGTCAAAGTGTGGTCATCTATGGGAATATCTCATGGCGGATGTCTCGAGTCCCCGCTGTCCTGTGCAGCAGCAGCTCCCGTCTTCCGCACACAGTCTGAACTTTGACCCCTTTCCTGGTTGGCACGCTTGAATCGTGGTTCTGTGTTAAGGTGGATTAATCACACCCCAGAGAACCAGGACTTGAACCAATAACTGTGCATACCGCAAAGAGTCTCAGATTTGTAATGTAATGTAAGTGGCATACATGTTATGTAAGTGGCATACATGTTATGTATGCCACTTTGGCGGAAACTTTTATCCAAAGTATCTCACAATACCCCCCGAGTGCTTGCCTAGAATTGGTGTGCTCCAGGGAGTCGAACCTCTAACCCCGGCTGGCACACAGATGCTCGCTTCCTCAACCAAATGGGAGAATTACTGATAAGCGCCGGACAAGCCCCCCCCCCCCACCCCCCATCCCCCTCGAGGACACCCGGAATCCTGGAAGGAATTACTTCTGGACAGAGAGGGGAGAGGAAAAGGGTATGGCAGGAAATTCCCGGAGCAAACAGCACTTCCCCACCCCCCCTGGACGGTTCCATATCGGTGGGGTTAAGGCCTTCCCGCACAACAATGATCAGACAGGCGCCATGATGACACCACGCCACGGGGATGATGTCAGAGGCTATCTAGAGATCTCTGCAGTTATTGGACCACCGTGGCCTTCCGTGAGAAGGCAAAATCTACATTTCCTTTGCTTTATATATAAAGCTCAGGGCTGATGGATATCTGTTTGGGAACCGAGTGTTTCTCTCAATATCTCTTCTTTCACATCCTATATTTTCATGTTGTCTTTAGTCCAACCGTGGTGATGTAAAACAAGCCAAGTGATTGGCCAGATATCGAGGCAGTTATGGAAATGGTCTCGGCACGATAAGAAGCCAAACCAACAGTGCCTCAACCCTATAACCTAGCCATAGGCTTTCGCCTTTTAGCCACTGGCAAGATGTTTGATTAATTTCTGTAATTAATGGTTTATTGTTATTATCTGGAGACAAAGGGAGAGTTAACACACACACACACACACACACGCACTCTCTCTCTACCACTACCGCTGTAGTCAAACAACTCCACAGTTTTGGCCCCAGCGGCAAAGTCCTACTAGACCTCGTCGGGTTTCTCCGGCTCTCACACAGCGATAATAACCGACCGCAGAACACTCTGGAGTCTCTGTGTCTCTCTCCCTCACTCAATGAAGTGCCAATGTAGAGAGAGAGAGAGAGTGTGTGTGTGTGTGGGAGACAAAGGGAGCATTATGTGGCATGTGAAGGGGAAGAGGCAAAGTGAATGTTTTAAAAAACGCAGGAGCACTCGTTCTCTGGAGCGCTGTCATATGCGTGTCCCGGGTCATATGATAAAACACAAGGTTACAGTGTGTGTGTGTGGGTGACATGCAAATGATAACTAAGCCAGTCCATTGTTTGAAAACTGAAATGAAATGTGTTTTGGCAATGAAATTGCTGTATGTGTGTGCATGTGTGCGTGTCGGCGGTTTGTGGGGTGGTTGCAAAGTCCTTCTCTTCCATTGTCGAACTCCTCGTCCAATCAGATCAGTGGAACCAACCGATGCCTGACACCCTGCCTGACACACGTATGACTTGCTACTTGCTGCCTTAAGTCGTATGGCACTAATGTGGAGGGGCTGCTGCTAGGGCAGGACTGCCATTTAATCTGTTTATTCTGTTCACACACACACACACACACACACACACACACACACACACACACACACACACACACACACACACGGCAGACTACTGTCTGTAGTTGCACGCTGTGCTGTGCAATGCTAATGTTCTTAGTAGATTTAGATTAGAACCAGTCCACTGTTGTAGTCTTTGAGGTGACACACACACACATATGCACACACACACACTCCACTCGACAAAGCCCCCCTACATAGATGGATCACTTTGTTTTGATTAAACACCTCCTGTGTGTGTGTGTGTGTGTGTGTGTGTGTGTGTGTGTGTGTGTGTGTGTGTGTGTGTGTGTGTGTGTGGTGTGTGTGTGTGTGTGTGTGTGTGTGTGTGTGTGTGTGTGTGTGTGTGTGTGTGTGTGTGTGTGTGTGTGTGTCCATCCAGTAAACTAAACAGCCAAATCAAACAAGCAGAGGTACAGATCAGCCCTTCTCGCTATTCATACATTCACCAGGTTAAACATTACACATTGTTTAGTGCTTTTCCGTTTTTAAGCGGTTCGAGGAGTGCGTGCAGTCACAGCAGTATGCGGGTATTCGTGTGCGAACATACCTTCACCCTCCGCATCCAGTGTGGAGTGTTCACACAGCCTACAAACGTACAGTTTTCGGTGTGATCACTCGTCACGGCGCCATTAGGTGTCCTGTGATGTCTGCAGAAAGAACAGGGCCCTTGTCTCTCTGTATGGACCTAAGGGAGACAGAGATGGAGACAGAGATGGAGACAGCAGGGGGCTTGCATGGTCACCTGAGCACCCCCCCCACCACCACCACAACAACACACACACACACACACACACACGCACAGACCCACCAGCGCCACAGCTGACTTGTCTTCCCATGCCTGTAGGCGTGAGTGCTAAGTCTGTACGGTCCACATGACCACATTAACCCCCTCGCCGAGACAAAGCACCGACTGATTTATTTGTTTCTATTCTTGGTCCACTTCTTGGTCTGTTGATGTGGACACTTTTCTTATTTTGCATTACAATGGAGCCTGATACAATTAGTGCCATTGTCCATCTTGGGATCAATAAATGTGCTGTTTTACTGTCAAACCCTGACCTCCCTTCTATTTGATTGACCACCTGTCTCTCGAAGAAGCGGCATGGTTTGGTGTGGCGTGCTTTCATTGGCTTTTTTTGTTAATTGTTGTCGGTACAGAGCCTTACGTTTCTTATTCACCTGGCGGCCATCTTTGTTCCATCTTGGTTCTGAACGCTAGATAGGTGGGGGTGTGGATGTGGTAGGATACCTGGATGTGGTAGGCTACCCTATCCTGCATTCAAGATCTTCACGTACTGGAGCAGGCTGTGTGTAAACCAATGGGTATATATACAGTATATAGGCTAGTACTTCCTTCGTACATAGACAATCAATTGCATAGTAAAGCTCTAGGTAAAGCAAAAAGTATTTTGATAAACGTTATGTAGGTTAACCAAAGCTGCAAAACGACCACAAACCTCCAACCCTATAAAATTCATTCTGTCCATGACTGACACTAGAACATTCCCTTTTTTGTGGAATGCAATTTGTGTAAAGTGTAAATCTCTCAAACAACACCACATGAGATGTCACCACTCGCCATACTGATGATCATCGATCAATACTGGGCCCTACGGCAAATCAGCAGCGGCAGCAACAACAACTTGTTAACCCATAGGAAAACATGGCGGATAAAGACAGCCTTTCTACAGCGCTGCCTGCCTGCCCCAAGAGCCCTTGAGGAAAGCATCATCAACCCTGCAGAGCTTGACCTTACAAACCCCCAACTCTTAAAAAACAAACAAACCCCAATGGCTCTCTCTCTGCTGGGGCTGCCTGCGAATCATGCTCTGCATTAATTCTTTGGTGTCTCATGTGATTTCTGTTTGTTTGCTATTGTTATGAATGAATATCTTGTGTTCTTCCCATCACACTGTGCCCCAGGCCAGAATGGTCTATACAGTACAGGGTTTCAACCAGTGCAATTTCCCAAGTGGTCCAGTAGGACCACTTACTGGTTCTGAATTTTAAACATACTAGTCTAGGCCCCAAGGCGATTTTCACTGGCCCTCACTCAAAATTGTAAATAATAAAACCAAATGCTTTAATAATGCCATTTAGACAAACATCTGGGGGAAGGAGTAACATGTGTATGTTTTGTCAATAGTATTTGTGGTCTGTAAGTGTGTGGACAGTGGAGTGGGGTGGCATCTTAACTTTTGTGTGTGTGTGTGTGTGTGTGTGTTTTGAGTGATGTGTGTGTGTATGTTGTGTGTGTGTGTGTATGTTGTGTGTGTGTGTGTGTGTGTGTGTGTGTGTGTGTGTGTGTGTGTGTGTGTGTGTGTGTGTGTGTGTGTGTGTGTGTGTGTGTGTGTGTGTGTGTGTGGGTGTGTGTGTGTGTGTGTGTGTGTGTGTGTGTGTGTGTGTGTGTGTGTGTGTGTGTGTGTGTGTGTGTGTGTGTGTGTGTGTGTGTGTGGTGTGTGTGTGTTGTGTGCCAGGGCTGCTCACAGTAGCAGTTCGCAGACCCCCATAAGGTACAGCGTACAGACAGGGGAGTGCATTGAATCAAGTGACAGCTGCTTCAGCGACAGAAGAGAGGCCTCAGACTGGAATTAACCGTTTCCTCAACGGACGAGTTAAGACCGGACTGTATAATGTAACCGTTACTGAATGAAAACCGCCCACAGAACGCATACTAGTGCTACACAGAGAATGAGATAAGGTGACTGTCTATTACACGGGCAGAGAAACTACACTATACCCGCCTTCCATGGTGGAAGCAAGGTTTTTTTTCCCCCCCTGGCTGGTGAGAGTGAGTGTGTGTGCAGTCACACCTGTTGTCACTGATGCGGTATTGAATGACACGCACAATAGAGTTGGGAATTAATATGCAGGTGTTCTCTGGTTGTTGCCTTGGTTTAAAAGGAAACCGTCTCACACCCGCATACACTTGGGTTGGACTGAGGCTGAACCATGCAAGATCGCCATCTGTCTCTCTAGTCTAGGGCTGAACAATTCATTGAAATATGATCCAAAAAAACCTGCAATATGGCCAAGTGCAACATCTACATATCGCAGGAGCTGCAATTCTTTTTTGATGAGCGTCAAATGTGTAAATGTACATTTATAACAATATTATACATTTACGACCGAGAGATTTTGTTTTCTCCAGAGATGTAAGAAAGTGTTTTTTTCAGTGAAAATGTCCTTCCTACTTATAGTGAATCACAATATCTGTCAAAATAATCAATCAATATATATATAGATTTTTAATACCATTTCATTTCACTCTCTTGGTCTCGTACACACCTCGGTAAGAGGCCCCATCATGTGGCTGTGAACTGAACTGTGTCACCTCCGGTCAGGTTCACACTGAGGAGAGGCCAGGGTCACAGAGGTCTGACCGACCGACAGGGGGCATAGAGGAAGAGGAAGTGACCTCTTTTGGTGTCGCACAGGTGTCACATCGCAAATCATCCTGCTGCACAGTAACTGAGTTTCTGAGTCCCTGGGTTACGTGTGAGTGTGACAGATCGAGGATTGAAGGGTTGTCTCTGTCTCTCTCTCCCAGAGGTACATTGCCCTGGAGGACTCCCAGGACGGAGAGAAGAAGGAGCTCCAGTACCGCCTGGTTCTGCTGGAGTCGAGCACGCGTCAGATGGAATTGAAAGCCAAGAACTATGGCGACCAGAGTAAGTCCAGGCCTCAACACACCCAACACGGCCGAAACACCATCTCTGTCTCGATCTGTTTCCCTCTGTCTGTCTCTCTGCCTGTCTCTCTGTCTTTCTCTGTCTCTGTCTGTCTCTGTCTCTCTATGTCTCTCTCTCTCTCTGTCTCTGACTCTCTCTCTGTCTCTCTCTGTCTCTGACTCTCTCTCTGTCTCTCTCTGTCTCTGTCAGTCAGTCTCTCTGTCTCATTCACTCACTCTTCTCATTCGTTTCCCCATCCATTCTGCCTGTTGTTGACATGCGGGTAAAAACAAGTCGGTATGGTGAACAAGTTGGTAAGGTAAACACGAGGGTGGGCAAAGACCTGTAGTTGGTTCTTGGCAGCTATCCTCGACACATGCTGGCTATTACATCCAACAATACTGTACCACACTACCCTGATGGTTGTGGCGATGGAGTGTTGGGACTGGTTTATGTCGGGCTGCCAGTGGTTTGGGCTTGGGTGCTTTGAGATGGATTATGCGGCTGTCTAAATTGAACAAACGACAAACATATAAATATATTAAACAAATCTTGTATTGATAGCGTCATGTGTGGTTCCAGGGGTTTTTGCGATCGGGGTGAAGTCGCGGTAAACTTAGCGTTAGCGGACCCCGGGTCCAACTCCAGACCGCGACTCTGGTTCAGATGAGGACCGGCACCCTAAATGCTCTCTCTCCGTGCCGACCCTCGATCTCCGCGAGGCATGCCTATCTCCATCTCGAAGCCCATGGTGCTTTTTAAGGCTTGTTTCCAGACTCGCGAGGGGGTTCTCGCACCTAGGCGCGAGAACAAGAACAAAGTTCTCGCAGCCCTGGACATTTCATACTCCGCGAGAAACTCCTCAAAGGCCCCGCCCACAGCAGGAAACTTCTGCGCTGGCGGAAAGCGCATTAACCACGCCCACTTCAAATTGACCAATCACACAATAGTTCTCGGACACGACGCGAGAACAAAGTTCGGCCCGGCTGATGTGTCGAGAACATCTTGCGAGAACACCTGACCTAGGTCTGCGAGAACAAAATGGCGTCATTTTGTGGGCGGGGCCCTAGGTGCGAGAACTTTGTTCTCGCGTCTCGCGGAGTATGGAACAGCCTTAACCCAGAGGCTGATGTGCTGTTACTAACCGTTACCGACCGTGAAACCAGCCCTGGTCCCCAACCGTCCTCTCCCACGGCCCTTACATCATCCGTAACGCGTTACGAATCGAGCCGAGCGAGGAGGGGAGGACAGATGTGTCATGCATGTCAGGCCGCAGAGCTACCTGGGAGAAATGTCTCGTCGTGGGATACAGGGATACATCATGCATCATACGTCATTCTCGACCCACATGTTGTTGAGCTAACATATCCTTCGTTGGGGTCTGGGGACTTGATTTCGTATTTGTCGTGGATTATACTGCATGGGCACTAGGCGTGTACGACAAAAAGATCTGTTCATGTAAGGATCACAATTCTTGTATCTTCTATGATTCTAAATCGATTTGCAACTTCCAAAAAATATGTTTTTCCATTTTGTCTGTTTCCTTTGTGTCTTTTACTTGATTCAGTGGATCAATTGATATAACTTTTTTAGAATAATAAAGAACTACAGACTTATACACAATTTACTCAGCTTACATGTCTTTCTTAGAGCACAGAGGACGTAGAGTACATCCTGACTATTACTAACCCTCACCTTAGACCGCTGAATTAGTTAACCCCTATGTAGGTCTAACTGATCGGGAAATCGTTTGGAAATCCGAGAAATCGCTTAGTTGAATCGAATCCATTGCATGGACCCTCAAGAATCCAAATCGAAATACTGAGGTACCGAAAGATTCGCACACCCCTAGTGAGCCCCGTCTTTTGAACACCCACGTCAGGCGGTGAACTCCAGTGAGTTTAAGTATCATGCTGGGACAATGTGTGATGCTTTACAGGGTATTAAAAGCAAAACCCATGTGATGTGTGTGTGACTGCCTGTTTGTTCCACTGCCAGAGCAATACGCACGCACGCACGCACGCCACACACACACACCACACAACACACACACACCAACACACACACACAACACCACACACACACACAACACACACACACACACACACACACACACACACACACACACACACACACACACACACACACACACACACACACACACGCACAGGCCCCCCAAGGAAAACATAGAATTGTGGAGGAGCAGTTTCAATTTCTTTTACTTTTCTTGTGGTCTGTCAATTCCTCTTTTTGTGTTGTATTTTTGTCAAAAGTTTCAGGTTTTAAAATAATGTGTAAGCAGAAGTGCCGCAAATGTGAACTACATTTAGACTGAATAGCAATGTTCTTGCCGTCATGTGTTCATGTTGAAACCACAGGATTTGTAGAGAATGCATATTTCTGTGTTGTTCCACATATTAACACGGTACTATAAAGCTTGAAAACAAGTCATGGACTTATCCAAGCATCACTAAGCAGATTAAAAGAAAACATGAAAAAGAAAATGGAAAGGAAGAATGTTAACATAAAGTTAGTACTCAGTGCTTAAGTACTCAGTGCTTAACTTCTTAGCCACTATCCCTAGCCTGATGCCTAACCCAATTTGTTTTACCTATAGCCTGGATTCTCACAATAAACGTGAAATAAGTTTCTTCATCGGTAGTCGCTGCAGTTAGATTGTGAGGACAAAGTCCTAGATTGTTGGTGTGTGTGTTTTTAACTCTCCCCTATTTTTCAATTTTTCTGTTTTTATTGGAAAGCTTCACTGAACATATTACTACTATTACTATTCAGTAAATTGTAATAAGGTGGCATTCATTCATTTTCTTCAGGTGGAATTATTTTCCAATTGTTCATCATAACCAATATTAAAACGACAACATTGTTTTGGTCCATGTTCTGAGTCTCCCCTGCAGTCCTCCCAAGTACCCCTAGGGGCACACGTACCTCCATTTGAGCAACACTGTTGTTGGCTTGCTCTCATGTCTACACACACTAAGCATGTCCATGTCTTTCCATTCAATCTTCCTTTCCACTTCTACTGTTAAAATCCAGGTCAACACATCAGGTGCTTAAATCCATGTTCAAACAAAGGCTGCAAAGGCAAGCAAAAGATGGTTATAACACACACACACACACACACACACACACACACACACACACACACACACACACACACACACACACACACACACACACACACACACACACGGCTACCTGCGTAAACAGGTGTTCAAACTCTTCTAATTTACATTCATATTACATTCATAACTCATTTCCTGTTGGCTGTCCTTGATTATTTAGGTCTTATTTCGCTTCCCCTTTTTGAGCCTCATATGGTTTAAAATCAGCTGACCCTGTGACTGAGTTGTAAGAGGACCTATGGTTCTCAAAGGCTGGGTGTTTGTGGAGGACTTTTATAGTTGCGCTGAGGACCCCTAGTGGATAGGAGATGTGTTACAGCAAGTACAATCAAACTTCAGCTCACTCAAATACTAAGGACTACATGATGCCTTGTATTGCAATGATCATTTGATCCTATGGTAGGAATGTTCATTTTAACCTGATACTGAGAATCTGTGTTTTGTTATCGATACTTTCCATCCGAAAATACCTCATGCCTGCATAAATCATAACATTTATTTCATGTCTGAGACCCTGTATTCTATGATAAATAATTGAATTAATTTTACAGTGCGATTTGCTTTAATCTATTTAAATTTGTATGTGGTTCTTTCTCTCTGTCTCTGCCTCTCTCTCTCTGCCTCTCTCTCTCTCTCTCTTCCAGTTAGCAGACTAGAGGAGAGAGAGGCCGAGCTAAAGAAGGAGTACAACTCCCTCCACCAGAGACACACAGAGGTATGCTGGAGAGAAACGCATCATTTAACATTGTGTCATGTATATTTAATATATTGATGTAAGACAAATGAATAGACACACATCTTCTTGTTAGGCTACATCATGAATTGGTTGCACCACAGATGGCGGAATAAAATATAACCTCAGTCAAACTGATTTGAATATCCTAGACTAGAGCACACACCGGAGGTCTTTATATAGCCCTAACCTGTCACATGCACACTGTGTAGACAGGGGAGGTACGTCTATAGCCTCTGCCCAGGATGTGCCTGTCCCAGCTGGGCCCAAAACACACACACACACACACACACACCACAACCAGAGGCGCAAATACAATCCAAAAATAAAAAATAGATCCAAAATAGATCGAACCTTGCGATGAATTCCCCACTGTACACAAAACACCCACATCTACATCATCTACAACAGCAAATGACTCTTCATTTCCAAACGCAATTTGAAATTCCTCCTCGTCGAGCTTTTGAATCAAATGCCGTGCTTTTTTTAATACTGTTTTATTTGTTGGACGTTTGCGTTCCTTGTGTTTGATGTTCGTGGTTCCCAGATGATTCACAGCTACATGGAGCACCTGGAGAGGTCCAAACACCAGCACGCCGCAGCCACGACCCCGACGGAGCCCTCTGACACGGGCAGCACCAGCAGAATCCGGTGAGAACCACGACGCTGGCCCAGCCAGAACCATGTTTACGATCATAGTACTCTGACCTGGCCATAACCACATCAAGATCACAGTACTCTGACCCGGCCAGAACCATGTCAGGATCACAGTACCCTGACCTGGGCCAGAACCCTGTCATAATCGCAGTACTCTGACCCCGGCCAGAACCATCTCCCGACCACAGCACTCTGCACGATGGAGACCATTATTGGAGACCACTAGAGGAAATGATGCTAGTCTCTCTCTTGAGTAGAGCACACAGTTAGCATTCGTGGGCATGTGAGTGCTGTTCCTGGGACCGCAGGCGCCATTCCCATCCCCTCTCTCTCTTGTCATGCCAAAGTAGGTCAGGAGTGACTGTTCTCCGAACCAGGTAGGTTATGTAAATGTGGAGGCTGTCTGGGCATGGGGATGCCTCGGTACAGACATGGGATCCTGGCACCGTGTTAATTGAGTACTGTGTCTGTCCACAAAGGCACGAGCTACAACAAGTTGAGCCTGACTTGCTTTGCGTGTAGACTCTCTTACTCGCATCTTGAAATCCAGGCAGTCTGGACCCTTGGCGGTAGGGTGTGTGGTTGCCGGTGTTCCCTGCCACCACACCACCTCTTGGTTAACCTTGCCGTTCTATTCACTTGACTCTGACTCGTGGCCAGCTAACCACCCCCCCCCACAACTTTCACACCAAACACTCAGATCAGGCGTTCAGACCAGTCCATATCGCAGCCAATGAGCTTGCTGGTTCCCATGTGTGCCTGGCCTCTGGCATCTGAGAGTGACTGTGTGTGTGTGTGTGTGTTGTGTGTGTGTGTGTGTGTGTGTGTGAGAGAGAGGGGAGAGCCGAGGGGAGGGAGGGGGGAGATGGGAGGGAGGAGTGTGCCCATCAGGAGTGCGCAGAGAGTTCTAGACTCCACACAGCGTAACCAGCGCAGTCACAGCTCCCCGGGGTTGGACGGTAACAACGACAACAGGATCACCTTGGCTACCGGAACACACTACTAGAAGAGGAGGAGGAGGCGAGGAGGAGGAGTCAGGAGTGTGATCGCTTTGCTCTCTTTTCTCCCTCCATCTCACCCCCCCACCCCCCGAGGAAGGAGAGATTTGTGTACCTCCGCTACGATCTGATTTTCTCCATCCAACCAACCAATGGGGATTACTCCTGTTATGACTGTGTGACACCAGCCTGCCAGCCTACAGACCAGCCGTTCTCTCTCTCTCTCTCTCTCTCTCTCTCTCTCTCTCTCTCTCTCTCTCTCTCTCTCTCCCTCTCATCTCTCTCCTTTCTCTCTCTCCCTCCCTCTGTCTCTCACGCTCGCACTCTCTCCCACACTCGCTCTCGCCTTCTAAATCCGTCACATTCTCTCACTCGCACGATCTCTCTCTCTGTCTCTCTCTCTCATTTTCTGCTGAGCGTTGTCTGCCTCTACCATCCACAGAGTCGCTATCCCTTCCTCTCGGTCGCGGTGGACTTTAGACTGAGCCAGGAGCTGCGTCGTTCACCACAGGACTCTCCTTCCTCCTCTGCCTCCTCTTCCTCCCACAGGGGATATGTACTTTGCTGGGATTGTCGTTTTTTTCTTTTAGCTCTTATCAGTGGTATTATTGTCGTTTATTGACTCCACCTCCTCCCGTCGCTGTGACAACCCTCCCTCTTCCGTCTCCTTCCCCACGTCATCCGTTTGCGCTGATCGCCGCCACCTTCCACCTGCCACCTGCCGACCTCCACCCGGGTCTCTCTCCGCCCCATCGGTGGCGGGGCGCCGGGTCATGACCCCGGGGGGGCAGCAGCAGGGGCAGGAGGAGGGGTAGCAGGAGGCCGACAGCATGAACCCCGGGTGCATGCTGCTGCTGGTGTTCGGGTTCTTTGGCGGCGCGGTGGTGGTCAACTCGGCCGTGCTTGTCTCGCTGTCGGTGCTGCTGCTCGTCCACTACTCGGTGACCACCGGGGGCTTGCCCGCCCTGCCGCCCATACCCGCGCTCTGCAGGTATATATACCGACCAGGCCAGCCAGGCGGTGTTTGCTTTGGTGCACACCCACCCCACAACTGTGTGTGTGTGTCTGTCTGTCTCTGTCTGTCTGTGTCTCTCTGTCTCTGTCTGTCCCTGTCTGTCTCTGTCTGTCTGTCTCTGTCTGCGTCTGTCTCTGTCTGTCTGTGTCTCTCTCTGTCTGTCTGTCTGTCTCTGTCTGTCTCTCTGTCTCTGTCTGTCTGTCTCTCTGTCTCTCTCTCTGTGCGTGCATGTGTGTTGTTGTTGTTGTTTTAGTGACCATGCACTTCGGAGCCTCTGTCTCGGAACAAGCAGTCTCCTCAGAGCTAGAGGATCTGTCGATATAAACTGCGGCCCACGACAGAAATCCCTGGCTGTAAAAGCCCTGTCTCTGTTCTCTCTCCTGTGTGTGTGTTGTGTGTGTGTGTGTCGGCTAGCCTGAGACGACCGCAGACAAAATGTAGGTTGAGGCCGAGCGAGGGGTGTGGTGGGTAGTGGAAAAGAGAGTAGAGAGAGGTACCAGCCGCAGCCACGACCCCGACGGAGCCCTCTGACACGGGCAGCACCAGCAGAATCCGGTGAGAACCACGACGCTGGCCCAGCCAGAACCATGTTTACGATCATAGTACTCTGACCTGGCCATAACCACATCAAGATCACAGTACTCTGACCCGGCCAGAACCATCTCCCGACCACAGCACTCTGCACGATGGAGACCATTATTGGAGACCACTAGAGGAAATGATGCTAGTCTCTCTCTTGAGTAGAGCACACAGTTAGCATTCGTGGGCATGTGAGTGCTGTTCCTGGGACCGCAGGCTCCATTCCCATCCCCTCTCTCTCTCTCTTGTCATGCCAAAGTAGGTCAGGAGTGACTGTTCTCCGAACCAGGTAGGTTATGTAAATGTGGAGGCTGTCTGGGCATGGGGATGCCTCGGTACAGACATGGGATCCTGGCACCGTGTTAATTGAGTACTGTGTCTGTCCACAAAGGCACGAGCTACAACAAGTTGAGCCTGACTTGCTTTGCGTGTTGACTCTCTTACTCGGCATCTGAAATCCAGGCAGTCTGGACCCTTGGGGTAGGGTGTGTGTGTGTGTGTGTGTGTGTGTTCCCTGCACCACACCACCTCTTGGTAACCTTGCCGTTCTATTCACTTGACTCTGACTCATGGCCAGCTAACCACCCCCCCCCACACTTTCACACCAAACACCTCAGATCAGGCGTTCAGGCCAGTCCATATCGCAGCCAATGAGCTTGGCTGGTCCAGTGTGCCTGCCTCTGCATCTGAGAGTGACTGTGTGTGTGTGTGTGTGTGTGTGTGTGTGGTGTGTGTGTGTGTGTGTGTGTGTGTGTGTGTGTGTGTGTGTGTGTGGTGTGTGTGTTGTGTGTGTGTGTGTGTGTGTGTGTGAGAGAGAGGGGGGGAGAGGGAGGGGGAGGGAGGGGGGAGAGGGAGGGAGGAGGGTGCCCATCAGAGCGCCAGAGAGTTCTAGACTCCACACAGCGTAACCAGCGCAGTCACAGCTCCCCGGGGTTGGACGGTAACAACGACAACAGGATCACCTTGGCTACCGGAACACACTACTAGGAAGAGGAGGAGGAGGCGAGGAGGAGGAGTCAGGAGTGTGATCGCTTTGCTCTCTTTTCTCCCTCCATCTCACCCCCCACCCCCCGAGGAAGGAGAGATTTGTGTACCTCCGCTCCGATCAGATTTTCTCCATCCAACCAACCAATGGGGATTACTCCTGTTATGACTGTGTGACACCAGCCTGCCAGCCTACAGACCAGCCGTTCTCTCTCTCTCTCTCTCTCTCTCTCTCTCTCTCTCTCTCTCTCTCTCTCTCTCTCTCTCTCTCTCTCTCTCTCTCTCCCTCTCTCCCTCTGTCTCTCACGCTCGCACTCTCCCACACTCGCTCTCGCCTTCTAAATCCGTCACATTCTCTCACTCGCACGATCTCTCTCTCTGTCTCTCTCTCTCATTTTCTGCTGAGCGTTTGTTCTGCCTCTACCATCCACAGAGTCGCTATCCCTTCCTCTCGGTCGCGGTGGACTTTAGACTGAGCCAGGAGCTGCGTCGTTCACCACAGGACTCTCCTTCCTCCTCTGCCTCCTCTTCCTCCCACAGGGGATATGTACTTTGCTGGGATTGTCGTTTTTTTCTTTTAGCTCTTATCAGTGGTATTATTGTCATTTATTGACTCCACCTCCTCCCGTCGCATGTGAACAACCCTCCCTCTTCCGTCTCCTTCCCCACGTCATCCGTTTGCGCTGATCGCCGCCACCTTCCACCTGCCACCTGCCGACCTCCACCCGGGTCTCTCTCCGCCCCATCGGTGGCGGGGCGCCGGGTCATGACCCCGGGGGCAGCAGCAGGGGCAGGAGGAGGGGTAGCAGGAGGCCGACAGCATGAACCCCGGGTGCATGCTGCTGCTGGTGTTCGGGTTCTTTGGCGGCGCGGTGGTGGTCAACATCGGCCGTGCTTGTCTCGCTGTCGGTGCTGCTGCTCGTCCACTACTCGGTGACCACCGGGGGCTTGCCCGCCCTGCCGCCCATACCCGCGCTCTGCAGGTATATATACCGACCAGGCCAGCCAGACGGTGTTTGCTTTTGGTGCACAACCCACCCCACAACTGTGTGTGTGTGTCTGTTCTGTCTCTGTCTGTCTGTGTCTCTCTGTCTCTGTCTGTCCCTGTCTGTCTCTGTCTGTCTGTCTCTGTCTGCGTCTGTCTCTGTCTGTCTGTGTCTCTCTCTGTCTGTCTGTCTGTCTGTCTCTGTCTGTCTCTCTGTCTCTGTCTGTCTCTCTGTCTCTCTCTCTGTGCGTGCATGTGTGTTGTTGTTGTTGTTTTAGTGACCATGCACTTCGGAGCCTCTGTCTCGGAACAAGCAGTCTCCTCAGAGCTAGAGGATCTGTCGATATAAACTGCGGCCCACGACAGAAATCCCTGGCTGTAAAAGCCCTGTCTCTGTTCTCTCTCCTGTGTGTGTGTGTGTTGTGTGTTGTGTGTGTGAGCCGTGGTGCGGTGCTCTGCTGTAGTCGGCTAGCCTGAGACGACCGCAGACAAAATGTAGGTTGAGGCCGAGCGAGGGGTGTGGTGGGTAGTGGAAAAGAGAGAGAGGTAGAGAGAGGTAGGTAGAGAGAGGAAGAATGATCGATGATTATGAAACCGCACACCAAAACCAAAAACAACCTGCTGTAATCCTGCGGGCCGTGCATTGCATCCTCGGGCTAATTCGTTCCGAGACCAGTGGTCCGCCGTACACGGTGAACAGCGCTGTGCCAAACAGTAAGCCGCGAATGATGCCCCCACCGCATCACTGGCCTACGCGTGACCTCTGGACACACTGGGACACACGGGACACCGTCCATTGTGTCTCACGGGCTTTCATCACCACAGGCCGTCCGCTGGGCTTCTATTCACAGCACACAGCCACTGCTGCTGCTGCTGCTGCTGCTAGTGCTACATGGCATCTCATACGCCAGCTGCTCGTACTACAGTGTATTAATATACTTGTTAATGCCCCGTGTTATTTATGCCACCTATTTGTTCGTCTGTTTAATACAGCTCGATTTTTTTTTTTTCATATGGAGGGCGTGTTATGCTGCATCTTCTTCTTGCAACAAAAAGAGGCTTTTATTGAGCCTTTTGTAAGCTCATGAGTCTGGTCGAGTTAATTAATGCCCCAATGCTGTTCGGCATAACTTGGGAAAGTTGCAACCCTTTTGTCCTGAAGCGATGTGGTTCCATGCGATGTGTTTCCATGCTGAACCGTCAATTGTTTGTTGTTCTGAGGGATTTGTTTCCTGTCTGCGTTCTGCTAAACAATCCAACTAACTTACAACCATTCCATGTCTGTTCTACGTCAATGAGCGTTGACGACGTCAACACACGCTTTGATCGTTGTTGTCCACCGCTGCCATATATGGGAAGTCTCTCCCTTTCAAGATATAATATGAATCTTTTTGGTCATGGTGCCGTAATTAATATGGATTGATGGGGGAACCAGGCTAATTGACCAAGCAAAAATCAAGCAGGCCGACAGTCAGACTGTCCAGAAGAAGAAGAAGAAGACGTCCCATCCATTCGACACTTGTGGTCCACCGAAGCAGGGACACGAACATGGCACAAAGCCACCAGCACCGCCACCACCGCCTCCTCCTCCTGTGAGGTTGCGTAACCTTTCGTCCCTGTAGTGGAGCCTTTGAACAAACACGTTACGCAAGGATCCACTCTCGTCTAGGCGGTTCATGGCAATGTCTGGATGTGCAGCAGTGGCTTTTAACGTCTTTTGAGCATCCTAGCTGAAGCCATTAGCTAATGTTTATTTCTCTCTCTCTCTGTCTCTGTCTTTCTCCCTGTCTCTCTGTCTCTGTCTTTCTCTGTCTCTATCTTTCTCTCTGTCTCTTTCTGTGTCTCTGCCTCTGTCTATCTTTCTGTCTGTCTCTGTCTCTTTCTGTGTCTCTGCTTCTGTATATCTTTCTCTCTGCCTCTCTGTCTCTCTCTCTGTCTCTCCCTCACTCCCTCTGTGTGTTGTGTGTGTGTGTGTCTCTCTCAGGAAAGAGAGGCCCATCTCTATGGGCCTATTCCAGCTGCCAGGAAGCGACGGCGTGACCTCTGACCTCCCGAGGGACGGCCTGGATGCGTCCGAGCCCTGGAGATTCAACAACCTCAGCCACCCCCGCTCCAACACCAGCCTTAAGGTATGCCCCACACACACACACACACACACACACAGCTACTGTTGTAAATGGGCCAGCACAGTGGTCGTGTTGAGTGGGGTTCTATCCCCAGTGATCAGCCCATCACCCCACCTCCACCCCTCCCCCATAAGGCCCGGGTAACGAGTGACATCATGGGATAGTTCACGCCAAGGCATAGTGTGTAGCGTAAA
This sequence comes from Coryphaenoides rupestris, assembly GCA_002895965.2. Taxonomy (NCBI): domain Eukaryota; kingdom Metazoa; phylum Chordata; class Actinopteri; order Gadiformes; family Macrouridae; genus Coryphaenoides; species Coryphaenoides rupestris. The sequence continues at coordinate 93,260 of PIJE02001394.1, forward strand.
ACAAATGGACTCCCCCAAATGCCAAGGGGAGAGCCTCCCAAAGAAAGAGAGGAAAAAAAGTTTGTGTGTGTGTGTAAGAGAACTCTTGGTTCCTTTGGCGCCTGGGAAAAGGGGGGGGGGGGGGGGGGGCTGTGGGGAGTAAAAGGGGTGAGGCGAGGGTGGGGGTAGTCCAGGGACACAGTGTTTCCACATTGTTGTGGCCTGTAGACTCCGTCTGGTCGTGAATATTAATGAGTTAGTTTGGGAGTAACATTGTACCAAATCGTATGGTACGAAACATGTATGGTTTTCCTCTTCGATCCATTGAGATTCTTGTCACTGTTCTGCACACGGACGCACACAGTTTCACCACCAACCACATGGTTTCAGGCCATTCCCTCACAGCGATGGAGTCAATAGCGGTGCCTTTGTCTCCCGCACTCTGACTTGCCATTTCCCAAAGATGTACAGCGAGCCATCGCCCTCATTGTCTTACCTACACAGTGCTGTCTCTGTCTCGCTCTCTCACTGTCTCTCTCTCTTTCTCTCTTTCTCTCTCTCTCTCTCTCTCTGTCTCTGTCTCTGTCTCTCTCTCTCTGTCTCTCTCTCTCTGTCTCACTGTGTGTCTCTCTCTCTCTCTCTCTCTCTGTCACTCCCTCTGTATTTTCCTAACCCTTTCTCTACTCCATTCTTCCTTTCAGTTCCTTCCTCTCTCTCTCTCTCTCTGAACCATTATGAGTGCGACAGAGAGCACCTTGCGTCTTGATATTGTAATTGGCCATTCAGCTCTACTATGGCAACCACAAGAGAGCCCAAACCTGCACCAGATCAAACCCAATGGGGATAAGGGACCACCCCCTGAGAATCCATGTCTTGGGAACCGTTTTTGCGTCATGATAAGCTTAGCTTTACAGGATAGGGCGATTCACAGATCTCTTATCTATGCACGTTAAAGGGCTATAGTGTCAAAAACGCCAGAAGCTAGGTGTTGCCGATGCTCTCTGCACACACACAACCCACATTGAAATAATAACAAAATCGGTTCCCCTTTCAGCTCCACAGTCCTGATGCTTTCCTGCAACGTCTCATCTGTTCCTCCCTGGAAACTGAGAGGTGTTCATGTGGGGTTCACGCCGCCCTGTTCCCTTTTAATTAAATGTACTATTTATAGGACGTAGGGTGCCACAACAGGGCCACTTTAATCTGATTAAACACAACAGAGGCCCGAAACAGCATCTCATTACCGTCAGGTTCCTGTCATACTCTCTGTGTACAGCGGGTCGCTTTACCTGTTCATGGCTCTGAATGGGGAAACATGGCATCGTGTTCGATGATGAAAGGTGGTGGTGATGGTGGTGGAGGCTTCTGTAAATATGTCCCATCATCCTTGGCAGTGTGTGCATCTTTAAGCCTGGTTGGATTAGATTTCGTTGTCAGCGTTGGCGGCGTGAGAGTACAACTAATCTTCTAATATTAAAAAATGTTAAATGTGCCATTTAAAAAATAGGGATTTGCTGTTTTATTCACATTGCCGAGATGTTGTGAACATACAAAATGTTGTTTAAACCCTGAGATATGACATGACATAATCATTGACTTGTTTTTTGTATTTCTATTTCAAGTTTCAATTCAAAGATTTGAATATTAAAGACTTTCACTTACATAGCTTGTATAGCCTAGTTCATAATTAGCCTGTTGCAACGAGGGTCTTCATTTGAGTGCCCCCCTTTCTCTCCTCAATCATGTGAAGGCACCGGTCTCTCCAGGCGGAGGTGAAGGTGAGATAACCCGGGAGAGTCCGGCCAGTCGGCCCTCTGAGCGGTACCAGCAGGTAGAGAGACCGGAGCCCTGAGTCCCTCCCCGGACTTAGCGGTGTGGTGTAACCCTCGGTTTGCTGTGGCCATGATAATAACAATGCGAGTTACGCCTGCTTGGTGGAGTATTCCCGTTGAATGACCGCATGCTAGTCGCGACTGACAACAGGAGTTATACGCAACTTTGGTGTTCAATGGACACAGAGTCAGATTGTTCATGAGACCGGAGAGTGTTCAGTTGTTGGATTTGAGTCAGTGATTGAGACTTTTGTTCTGATTTATTTCATTTTCATAGGAGGGGCAGGGAGGGAAGTGTGACTGCATGAAGATGCTTATGCATTATGCCATTAATATGAATTGTATAACTATATAGAGTTTACAGAGCGGATGCATGTCATGCCAAGATGCATCTTGGAGTGGCAGGTGGAAATTGTGTTCTAACACAAAGCTCTTCTGTTTCCTGCAATGGATCTGTTGGACCTAATGTATGAGAGAGTTTTGTATTGGTCCATTTGCCTTGATTAATGCATTGGTTTGATGTTACAGATTTGTCCTAATGGTAGTTTTCATTTTCAGATTGCGTTCAAGAGAGTTGAAACATATCTAACTTATTCTAACAACGATCCAATCCTTTAGGACCTTTTTGCTCTTTTTGTGACTTACCTTCTGCCTGTTCACCGCCTCTGTCTGTCTGTCTGTCTGTCTGTCTGTCTGTCTGTCTGTCTGTCTGTCTGTCTGTCTGTCTGTCTGTCTGTCTGTCTGTCTGTCTTCAGGATGAATTGACACATGGCCACCGCGGCCCCAAACCCGGCACCCCGTCCAGCCTGGGGAATGGCTCCCTGGCCCATGGCTCCAGGCCCATCAATGCCCGCTTCCCTCCGGACGGCTCCTCCTCCTCCAAGACGGACTCCCAGACCGCCTGCTCCGTGCGCCGCGACATCTTCCAGTCCCCGGGCGTACCGGGGACCCGCTCCCATCATCAGGACATGGCGGCCGCCTCCGGCCTTGGGATCGCCCACGCCCAGGTCCACCACGCCCCCGTCTCCGCCCTGGCCACGCCTCTGTCCGCAGCCGCCACCACTGGCACCATGGAAGTTGCCATGGAAACTACAGGCGCTCCCAGCGAGGACTTTAGAAGCAACCTGGACGGGCACAGAGAGAAATCGGATGGCAGTAAAAAGATGGAGGGGGAGGATGGACTGGAGGAGTGGCAACAGGGTGGAGCAGGACAGGGTGGGCCAGGCCAGGGTGGACTAGGACAGCCTGGATTAGGACCAGGTGGATCAAGCCATGGTGGACCAGGCCAGGGAGGACCAGGCCAGGGTGCACCAGGACAGGGTGGTCCCGGAGGTCCCGAATCTGCCGATCCTGCCCTTGCAGGTGACGATGCGCACAGTGCTGCAGTCAGAATGATGATGATGATTATCAGCCCTTGCACATGTTTTGTGTTGTAAATGCCGATCGGACCCATGAAGGTTTCTATGTAAATCATGTGTTTTTATTGCCCCTTTGTTCCTCAGTCTTGCTAGATGGAGAAGACAAGCTGGAGAAGTCTGAGGTTCAGGCGATCATCGAGTCGACTCCTGAGCTCGACATGGACCTCGGGGGCTTCATAGATACTAGGTATTGGACTGTGTACAGGTTTATAGATACTAGGTACTATACTCTATACAGGTTTATAGATACTAGGTACTATACTGTGCCTCTGTTCATCCCCTTCTTGTAACGTCCCTGCCTATGCTGACTCCAGCACGCCCACTAAGGGAGGGGTGGAGAACCTGGCCTTCGACCGCAACACCGAGTCCCTGTTTGAGGAGCTGTCCTCGGCCGGAAACGACCTCATCGGAGACGTGGACGACGGAGCCGACCTGCTGGGTAAGAATAGGGGAGCATCTGTTCTGATTTTAAGACACGCCGACACGAGTTCTTTTGGTGTGTATCCCTGCTTGTAATCCTTCTAGAAATCTTAACACAAATGTGTTCATTTGTGTTAATCTGTGTCCAGAAGTAGGGTTGGGTATTGTCCATTGTTTTTAATCTGCAGGCTGCATGTTTGTGTTTGCTGCTGTTAAAAAATGACGACGCCTCTCTAATATTAATGAATTTGTACTGCAGTTCTCATTTTAAACACTCTGTGTCACTGTTACATATAGCACCTTAAATCCATCGTAGCACAATCTGCACGTTTCAACCGGCACCCTGCTTTCAGCTAGCATCTGTGTTTCCATGTGGATACATGGTATAGTAGTAATGGTATGGCTAGTTCTATCTCTCCTATTCTTGTAATGCTTTAATCTGCATTCTACCTCCTTTCTCACACACGCCACTCTCCGATTACAACTTTCTAGGCGAGATAACAACCTCCAGCGTCTTGGTAATCAGGTGTTGGTTTAGACTCTAGACTCTAGACTCTAGGATGGCCGGCAGGAGAATGACGTTCTTGTCTCTCCTTCCGAAGGTATGGGCCGAGAGGTGGAGCATCTCATCCAGGAGAACGCCCAGCTGCTAGAAACCAAGTGGGTCCTTCTTACTAACTACAAGTGAACTACAACTACTTGTTCCAGTTGTGTATATGTTGCATGTGGCATGAGTAAGCCATTATTAAGTGGGGAGAAGAGTAAAAACGTTTAGTAAGCATTTACAGTTTTTGTTTATGAAATACTTTATGAAGTACTTCAAGGGAAATTACATCCGCACACAGGCTCGGGTTGGGTTAGGCTTTAGTTAGGATCTAAGCTCTAATGTGTGTGTGTGTGTGTGTGTGTGCGTGTCCAGAAACGCGCTGAACGTGGTGAAGAACGACCTGATAGCGCAGGTGGACGAGCTGTCGTGCGTGAGGGAGGGCCTGCAGAGCGAGCTGGACGCCGCCACGCAGTCCAAGGCCCGGCTGGAGGACAAGAACAAAGAGATGGAGGAGGAACTCAAGAAGTAGGTCACTTCCTGTTTCCAGGCCATGTCTTACTTCCTGGGGGGGGGCACAATGGTTGTTCGTTTGACTGGTTTCGTTGGACCTCATTCTACTTCAGTCACTTTATTGCACAGTATTTTTTTTACGTACTTTTTTTACGTGCACACCTCATATTTTATAACTTCTATAATTGTTGGGGCTGGCTACTGGCTACGAATACTACAACTAGAAACTACACAAGTTATAATGGGCTTTTCATTTGGACCAATCTCAAACAAGAAAGAAAGACAAAACTCACTTTATTGCACAGGATTGTATTTAATTTTGTACTTTATATTTTGTCTCAAATGTATTTTTTGTAGAATGCAGAGGACCCTTGTAATGATCTCAATCACGTTTACATTTAGGACATTTGGCAGACGCTTTTAATCTAAGCGACTTAAACATTTGTTGAAGGAGACAACAATATATCGCTGTGGTACATAAAGATAAGAATCGAGCAGGTTTCAAGCATTCATAGTTACGACGCTAATAGAATGAGTTCCATAATTGCTAGGTTGGCTGCATAATACCTGGGATAAGAGCAGACGTGTGATTCTGAGCACATTAACAACATCTAAGAACATACAATATGCTACTATTGTACTATTGATAATGCCAAGAAGTACAAACACGCAAGTTAGCGCTAGGGTTAGGAGAGGGAAGCCGTGGGGGAGTGGGGGGGCCGTTATGCAGAGTCCAGGTGATGACCACGTTGAACACGCTGCAGATCTGATAGTAAAACACTCTGACTGGTGACTCAGCCTCCATGTTTCTCACCACCTCTCTTCTTCCGGTGCTCCTCCAGGCTGCGTGCCGAGCTGGAGGAGGCCAAGCAGAAGACCAAGAGTGACAACGGAGAGGATGTGAGTTTTAACACGCACACACACACACACACACACACACACACATCCACCATCGCACATGCACCACACACACATGCACACACACACATGCACCTGACATACACACACACTCATTCACTCATTCACTCACATCGTGTCTCTCACTCACTTACTCGCACACACCGTCACACACACATACACACACACACACACACATCCACCATCTCACACACACACACACACACACACACACACACACACACACAGACACCGCCTACCTCCTACGTAAGCCACCACAACACACCAGAGGTGGGTGGGGGTGAGGGCTTTGCTAACTTAGTGTGTGTGTGTGTCCGCAGCAGAGCGACGTGCCCACGGCCCAGAGGAAGCGCTTCACGCGGGTGGAGATGGCCCGCGTGCTGATGGAGAGGAACCAGTACAAGGAGAGGCTGATGGAGCTGCAGGAGGCCGTGAGGTGGGCCGAGATGATCAGGTCAGCCCCCGTCGCCACGACCACACCTTTCTACAAATGGTGTCAAATATTTAACTCTTCAAAATGTTAAAAAAATATATAGATTTGTCGAATGAATAAAATTGTGTTAGGGGATGACAAATTTATAATTGTATTTTTCAATACAAAATGTCACAATTACTTGCCAATTTTTCAATTTTTAATTACAATTTTGAATTTTTAAAGGGCATCGAAGGAAACCCCAGCTTTTGCAGAGAAGAAGAAATCCAGTCTTTGGCAGTTGTAAGCACTATCTTTGTACTTATTTTAGTTTTTTTGCAGTCCAATCTATGAGCTGTTTGTTAATCTGCAAAGCATTTATGTTAATTCATCTGTGTTGTGTTGTCTCTGTTCTATTCCCATGGTCCTTGTTGTGATGGTTATGCTCCAGGATGTAGGTAAATGTTTGAGGTGTTGTCGTGATGCCGGGCCCTGATTGGCTGTTCACGGTCTCTCGCTGACGCAGCAGTCCTTTTAAGGGACAGCCAGGCGGAGGGGCGTGGCTTCTATGTTGGATGAAACGCAGCCACTAGTGCTGCTTTGCAAATGTTAAATGACTGTGAATAGCAAGTGCCATTAAATGGTTAGTTATAGTTAATTATGTATTTGGCGACTTAAAATTTAAATGGCTGTTTGCATCTCAAATCATCTTGTTTGCAGACAACCATGTCCCGATCTTGCCTTGGCTCTCTCTTAAAAATATTCTGTTTCTAAAGAGAATCAGTCAATTTTGTGGTTGAAAAAAGTATTTCTTTTGAAAAAAGTATATTTTTCAACCACTGGAATTGCATTGGTTGATAGTATGACAATTACTAGTGCTACCTAATTACGAAATTGTTCACAAACGTAGCATAGCATAAACGAAGACTACTAACTGAATGAACGAACTGAGATCCAGCATTAGCCTAGCAAAAAAAATTAATCATAAACACTACATGCCAAATTGTGGGACCAAACCTAGTAGCACATGTAGTTCTGTTTTGGTCCGAATGATGCGTCTAGTCAAACATGTACGTTCTACCTGTAACAACAACAACAACAACATCAACAACATCAACAACAACACAGTGTGCAGCCTGCCATCGGCATGACCGTTTGGCCTCCCAGACTGTGACCCGTCTGGCCGGGTCCCGGAGCCCGGGCACCTGGACATGGTCTCCTGAGTGTGCATCTGATAAAACCTGTGTGTGTGTGTGTGTGTGTGTTTTCTCCTGTCCCTCCCTCCCACCCCCTTGTGCCCCCCTCTGCATCGTGTCTCATGTTGTGTGTGTTGTGCAGGAGGTGTGTTTGGAAGGATTTGTTGGGGGGGGCGAGATCCCATAGTCAGGAAGTCAATCTATACTGTATAACGTATAGCTTAACTGTAAGGTATATTGAGTTGGCTCTATGGGAGGGCTGTCAGCCATGCAGTTGCAGGGTGGAGGGTGGGTGGGTGGGTGGGTGGGGGCAGTTTGTTACCGGCTAGTCCCGCTGCTGCGCGCTGTGTGTTGTTGTGTAACTAACCGCCTGGTCGACCGTGACCCTGTAACCCCGCGCTGCCTGCTCTCCACTGCTGGAGACCAGCTCCGATGGCTTTTTACGTCTGTTGTTACCGAAAAGGTCGAAAAGATGACCATGATGGAGGGGGGGGAAATTTGAAAATGGGGGAATACTTAAATAAATAATTGTATTTTCAATAGAAAGTGTGTGGGAATGTATACTAATAATAACACAAAATAAAAATGTATAATAAATTATAATAATTAATATAAAATAATTATAATTTATACAAAATAATATGAATCAGAATAATTATAACAACAATAATAATAATGATTATTATTATTTCATTATTATTATTATTATTGTATTATTTTAATAATACCTTCAACTAGTAATATGGTTTTCATTGAGATATATCTCAAAGCGCGACAAACAAATAAACAAATAAGTAAAGAAGAAAACGGAACACAAGCAACAACTCATCTCGTCTCAATCACCCCCCAGTCTGCCGTGGCTACCGCTTTGTGTCCGCCCCTCTATATGTCTTGTCTCTGTGTGTGTCTCTCTCTCTTTCTCCCTCTCTCTCTCTCTACCCTCTCCCCGCCCTGCCCCGCCCACCCCACCCCCTTCCCTGGCCCCGCCTCCCCATCCCTCGGCCCCGCCTTCCCCTTCCCTCGGCCCCGCCTCCCCCTTCCTCCCCCCCCCCCCCCTCCTTTAACACTTCCAGTTTCAGCCCGTCTGTTCAGCTCGTCGGGCGGCGCGGGCAAGAGGCCGGTGGGGGAGGCGCCCGTCAACCTCAAGTACAACGCGCCGACCGCCCCAGGTTGCAGCCGTCCGTCAAGAAGAAGAGCAGCACCCTGCAGCAGCTGCCCAGCGACAAGAGCAAGGCCTTTGACTTCCTCAACGAGGAGTGAGTCACGGTCACGTGGTCACTGCTTCGACACGCCCCCCACTTTAAAAGACTCCTCCTATTATACCACCAGGCTGTGAGGTGTTTAGCCATTCCAATCGGTTTCAAAAACCGGTTGGAATGGCCCCCCACTTGACATCACAAGTGGGAGTGTCCACCCGGATGTATGGTGGATAGATCAGCCTCATCAGTTGCTTACCGTCCACTGGGTAGGCTGATCTATCCAGCATACTTCTAGGTGGACACTGGTTGATGTCAAGTGGGGGCCATTCCAATGGTTTTAGAATGGGTTTCAAGAATTTCCTTCGGGATTAATAAAGTTCTATCTTATCTTATCTTTAGAAACCGCTTGGAATGGCTAATCACACTCACACCTTGGTGGTATATGTCTCCTTTAAGTGGCTTTTCAGGGGTTCCTCCAACACAGGACACAGGAAGTTGTTCATGAACCGGTTTATTGTAGATTTTGCAGAAGTTTGTGGACAGAGCAGGAATTTTTTGGGGGCGTGATTCTTCTCGTTTTGAAGTGGAGACCGTTTTAACTCATCTTGTCGTGTTGTTATCGCGTGTGTGTCCTGCAGGGCGGCGGCGGACAGCGTGGTGTCCCGGCGGGAGCAGAAGAGGGCCCAGTACGAGCAGGTCAAGGCCCACATGCAGAAGGAGGATGGGAGGGTGCAGGCCTACGGCTGGAGCCTGCCCCACAAACACAAGGTATGGGAGGAGGGGACATATTATGCCACCAGGTGTGAGTGTGATGAGCCATTGCAAGCTGTTTCACAATTGCCATGTGACTCCCGTCTAGTGACATCACAAGCGCCAATGTCCACCTAGATGTATGATGACTAGATCAGTTTACCTGTCAGTACAGTCCACTGGGTAGGCTGGCAGACTGATCTAGTAATCATACATCTAGGTGGACATTCCCACTTGTGATGTCACGAGACGGTAGTCACATGGCAATTGTGAAACAGCTTGCAATGGCTAATCACACACACACCTGTTGGCATAATGTGTCTCCTTTAAAAGCATTGTTTGTTGATTGCTTGTCTTGCACCAAGAATTGCTAACTAACAAACGCCAATTCTAAACGAGTTTATTTGCACAATAAGAGAACATTACATGAAATGTAAATATAGAAGATACTAATGCGCATTGTCCTAAAATGGTAAATAATTCCCCCCTGGCCTACTGATTGTAAAATTACCCCAAAATGTTCTGTTATGCAATTTTCTTCTCATCATAATTATCTGCTCTGACCTCATCCCGATCCCCATCCCGTTACATTGCCTTAAATTGCATATATTTACACATTTTAATAATGGCAGGCCATTATGTCCTACCACTTTTAGCACAAAGTGAACAGGGGGTGCATTAGTACAAAAAAATTTGTTTGAGACCTGTTGCTCTAGACTTGACCACAAAACCGTAATAGTGGACTTATTACGACTGAGTACACCGCGTGATGGAGTGATAAGTACCGGTAAGTGACCCTGTGGTTGGTTTTGGTTCCTCTAGGTGTCCAACGGGGGTCAGTCGGACAACAAGGTGAAGAACCTCCCCATCCCCGTGTTCCTCAGACCGCTGGATGAGAAGGACGCTTCCATGAAGGTACCCGTGCTTGTCTGTTGAGTTTAGTCGATTACTTTGGACTCAATGTGGCATTTTGTGTGGAGGATCCATCATCCAGTCGACTATTCAATGCATCTACACGTGTTCTGAAAGTGTGTGTCGCACTGCACTGTGTATAGTGTACTGAACACTGACTGAACACTGGAACCCTGGAGAGGTCCAAAACACGACTGATTGATCGTGGTGGCGGGGTTGTGATTCTGTGACGCAAGCAGTGATGGAGAAAACGGGACTTTGTAAAATCAATCCTCATCCAAAGATCTATATCACGAGTTACACTGTCAATCGATTATTGCAGTTGTGCCACATTTTAACTTGATGGAAGAATCCATATAAATGTACAAATATACATGTGTAATAACACATATTGGTTGATTATGAATTGTATCTTCTCTAAATGTGTATTCTGTGCTTTATCGAGCAACACACTTTAGCCACAGACTATAAAAGACACAATTGCACATTTTGGGATAGAAGTGAACAGACTGTTCCTGTTTGAATTAACTCAGTAGTTCCAGAGTAAAGTGTGGGCTTGTGTCTGTATTATTATTATTATTATTATTATTATTATTATTATCATCTCAGTTCACTGTGTGTGTGTGTGTGTGTGTGTGTGTGTGTGTGTGTGTGTGTGTGTGTGTTGGTGTATGGGTGTGTGTGTGTGTGTGTGTGTGTGTGTGTGTGTGTGTGTGTGTGTGTGTGTTCCAGCTGTGGTGCGCGGCGGGTGTGAACCTGTCGGGGGGCAAGACCCGGGACGGAGGCTCCATCGTGGGGGCCAGCGTGTTCTACAGCAACGCCCCCGGACCAGAGACCCCCCGCAGGAGGACTGGGGGATCCCAGAGCAGCCTGGACAAACTGGACCAGGAGATAGAGGTACACACTCACTCACACACACTCACACACACACACACACACACACACACACTGCATCTACAGTAGACTTTTGTATTCTATTACTAACAGTTATAATGTCTGTGTGTCTGTCTGTGTTTGTGTATCCAGGACCAGCAGCATGAGCTCCGGCAGCAGGACGAACTCTCCTCGCTGGTGTGGATCTGCACCGGCGCGCAGGCCTCCACCAAGGCGGTGGTCATCGACGCCAACCAGCCGGGCAACATCCTGGACAACTTCCTGGTGTGCGACTCCCATGTCCTGTGTATCGCCAGCGTTCCAGGTGTGGCCCCGCGTCCAATGTTTACAATCGCTTCCATCGTTAATATTGTAAAAAAAAAAAACACATGCTTGTTGGAAAAGCATGCCCTGTTCAGTTCTGTTCTGAACGGGCCGTTCGCTTGGCCTACAGTATTGCTGTTTGCAGCTTTCTTGAGTACTGATCATCCACACAACTTGACATTGGGGTGCTCATCGATAGATCTGCCAAGTGTGAAGTCGATCAGATGCAGTTGTCGATAAATATCGAAGGACAGACATAATGACAGAGACTCCTCAAATTATTATTATTGTATGTGCTGTGATTTCATCTGTGGTGTACACTTTTTGTATTGGTTTAAATATACTGTACATTCATAATATGTTCGAGGATATGTAAGGAATAAACCACAGATGGCTGTCCCCTTATTGGATAAATAAGTACATTACAGGGCCGTCGCGTCATCATGGAAACATCTGGTCGATGTTCTATTTTACAAGTAATGTTGGATTTATAGCGCATTGATTCCGATCTGTTAGAAAGCGAAGAGTGTCCTGTTATTAGAAAAAAAGTATACGTACCCTTTGAACGTTGACCAATCAGGATCAAGTATTTCAACGATGCCTCGGTATAACGTGTGTTCATTAATATATATTTTCATTTTAGGTGCAAGAGAGACCGATTACCCGGCCGGAGAGGTGGTTCCTCTGAACTCTGAGGCAGGGCCAGTGGAAGAGGACGGCTCCGCCTCCGCCGCAAACGCCTCGACAAATGGCGCCGGCGAGAGTGGCGGTGAGGGCGTGCTCGGAGGCATCACAGTGGTTGGCTGCGATGCCGAGGGGGCAGCGGCCATCCCCCAGACGGCAGGAAGCACTGCGGAGCCGGACGGGGACGAAGGTAAGGAAGGGGTAGTGCATTCTGTAAACCTGCATTCTTTCTAATGGCCAGCAGGGGGCTGACACCACTGTTTGTAAAATAAAGTTTGATTCTATGGTAGCGGAAGAGAAAAATTACCCGACTGACTACTCACTTGATTTATTCACTCAGTCAACCTTTTCCTAATGACTTTATGGTCTCAAGTCTTATTCAATACAGCAAGATTGCATTTTGTACATTATGTTAATTTCTGGAAATTATGCTTCATGATGAGGCAAAACCAACACATGTTAAGCTGCTGTCGAACCCCAAGGGCTCCACTGAAAATATACTTCGTCACCAGCGGCACATCGACTCAACGCTGAATGTGCTCCACAGGGAAAGTCATGAACTCCCAGTTTCTTTGTACATTGAAAAACAATCACATAATACAGAATATGAAGTCAGCACTTATATGCAGGGAGTTATGTCAGCACTTGTGAGTGGAGTTGACGCTAGCATTCTCCACTCGCTCCGTGTTTTTGTTTTTGTTTGTTTTTTTGGACGGAGCTGTCCATTAATTATTACGGCAGCGTTTCCCAGCCGAACTAAAACCTTGACGGGAACGCCCATTAGCTGATTAGCTAGCTCACACACACACACACTCAACACAACAAACACTGTGGGTGTGTGTGCGTGTGCATGTGTGTGTGCACGCGCGCGCCTGCCTCTCCAGATGCCAGGCCCGCTGAGCAGGCGGTGGAGGCGTCTGAGGCCAGCACGGGGCCCTCAGACCGGAGGAAGGGGCCGAGAGGGGCCTACACCGAGCACATCTTCACAGACCCCCTGGGGGCCCAGAAGAAGGACCCCCCGGCTGGCTACTCACAGAGGTACTTATAGTACTTATAGATATTTTATTTTAGTTTAACCTTTTTTATCTAGATTGCATCATTGAACTCTCTTCTGATGGACACTAAAGCCCACCACCTCATAATGCTGTCTGTCTGTCTGGCTGTCCCTCCGTCCGATCCGTTTCCAGGGAGAGTGACCTGCTGAAGGACGGAGTGAGCTCCGTCACCACCACCGCTGCCCCCGGTGGCGGGGAGGAGCAGGACCTCATGCGAGAGGAGGCCCACAAGATGAGCAGCGTGCTGCCCACCATGTGGCTGGGGGCGCAGAACGGATGGTGAGTTCTGTCATCCTCATCGGAGATGTAGGCTGTATATGGATGTTATACAGTGTAATCCGCTTATAGTGATCACGTTTGGCCGGGTCAAATTGATCACTATAAGCGGTTGATTACTATAACCGGAATTTTCTAATTTTCTTTATTTTTTATGCAGACCATCCAATTGACATTTGTATATATAATACATTAATACATGTATAAAGTAATGAAACGGACAGCTTTGCTATTTACTGGATTATTAACACACACACAGTAATCAGTGGACAGACAAACTGAGAATCTATACTACACGTAAAAAACACAAAAACACGTAGCCATGACAAGGGTGATGACGTAGGGCTGGGCGATATGGTCAAAACCTTCTAACCCATTACGATAGCATGTTTCCTGGCCATTCAATAAATAAATAGTCGATATAAATTAACCATATGTACAGCCTATTTTTGTATATTCCTTTTGTATACGGAATTAAGTACTTGAAAATAACTATTTTATTAAGAACTTCAGGGCAAATAATAGAAAATAAAATCACTTTACTGCAATGCACCTGCTAAAACCAGGAAAAGACAACACTTGACACCAGATAAGATAAGATAGAGTTGTATTAATCCCGAAGGAAATTCAGGTTGCATAGCAATACAGTACAATAAAACAATAGAAAATCAACAGCTGTGCTACATAAAGATAAGAATAGTACAGTTGTCAAGCATTCATAGTTGCAAGGCTTATAGAACAAGTTTCACAATTGCTAGGCTGCCTGCATAGTAGCTGGGATAAGAGCAGAAACGTGTGATTCTGAGCACATTAACAACATCTAAGAACATACAATATGCTACTATTGTACTATTGATAATGCCAAGAAGTACAAACACGTAAGTTAGCGCTAGGGTTAGGAGAGGGAAGCCGTGGGGGAGTGGGGGGGGCCGTTATGCAGAGTCCAGGTGATGACCACGTTGCACACGCTGCAGATCTGATAGTAAAACACTCTGACTGGTGACTCAGCCTCCATGTTTCTCACCACCTCTCTTCTTCCGGTGCTCCTCCAGGCTGCGTGCCGAGCTGGAGGAGGCCAAGCAGAAGACCAAGAGCGACAACGGAGAGGATGTGAGTTTTAACACGCACACACACACACACACACACACACACACACACACACACACACACACACACACACATGCACCTGACATACACACACACTCATTCACTCATTCACTCACATCGTGTCTCTCACTCACTTACTCGCACACACCGTCACACACACATACACACACACACACACACACAGACACACACAGACACAAACACTGCCTACCTCCTACGTAAGCCACCACAACACACCAGAGGTGGGTGGGGGTGAGGGCTTTGCTAACTTAGTGTGTGTGTGTGTCCGCAGCAGAGCGACGTGCCCACAGCCCAGAGGAAGCGCTTCACGCGGGTGGAGATGGCCCGCGTGCTGATGGAGAGGAACCAGTACAAGGAGAGGCTGATGGAGCTGCAGGAGGCCGTGAGGTGGGCCGAGATGATCAGGTCAGCCCCCGTCGCCACGACCACACCTTTCTACAAATGGTGTCAAATATTTAACTCTTCAAAATGTTAAAAAAATATATAGATTTGTCGAATGAATAAAATTGTGTTAGGGGATGACAAATTTATAATTGTATTTTTCAATACAAAATGTCACAATTACTTGCCAATTTTTACATTTTTAATTACAATTTTGAATTTTTAAAGGGCATCGAAGGAAACCCCAGCTTTTGCAGAGAAGAAGAAATCCAGTCTTTGGCAGTTGTAAGCACTATATTTGTACTTATTTTAGGTGTTTTGCAGTCCAATCTATGAGCTGTTTGTTAATCTGCAAAGCATTTATGTTAATTCATCTGTGTTGTGTTGTCTCTGTTCTATTCCCATGGTCCTTGTTGTGATGGTTATGCTCCAGGATGTAGGTAAATGTTTGAGGTGTTTTCGTGATGCCGGGCCCTGATTGGCTGTTCACGGTCTCTCGCTGACACAGCAGTCCTTTTAAGGGACAGCCAGGCGGAGGGGCGTGGCTTCTATGTTGGATGAAACGCAGCCACTAGTGCTGCTTTGCAAATGTTAAATGACTGAATAGCAAGTGCCATTAAATGGTTAGTTATAGTTAAGTATGTATTTGGCCACTTAAAATTTAAATGGCTGTTTGCATCTCAAATCATCTTGTTTGCAGACAACCATGTCCCGATCTTGCCTTGGCTCTCTCTTAAAAATATTCTGTTTCTGAAGAGAATCTGTCAATTTTGTGGTTGAAAAAAGTATATTTTTCAACCACTGGAATTGCATTGGTTGATAGTATGACAATTACTAGTGCTACCTAATTACGAAATTGTTCACAAACGTAGCATAGCATAAACGAAGACTACTAACTGAATGAACGAACTGAGATCCAGCATCCAGCATTAGCCTAGCAAAAAAAATTAATCATAAACACTACATGCCAAATTGTGGGACCAAACCTAGTAGCACATGTAGTTCTGTTTTGGTCCGAATGATGCGTCTAGTCAAACATGTACAGTTCTACCTTTAACAACAACAACAACAACATCAACAACATCAACAACAACACAGTGTGCAGCCTGCCATCGGCATGATCGTTTGGCCTCCCAGACTGTGACCCGTCTGGCCGGGTCCCGGAACCCGGGCACCTGGACATGGTCTCCTGAGTGTGCATCTGATAAAACCTGTGTGTGTGTGTGTGTGTTTTCTCCTGTCCCTCCCTCCCACCCCCTTGTGCCCCCCTCTGCATCGTGTCTCATGTTGTGTGTGTTGTGCAGGAGGTGTGTTTGGAAGGATTTGTTGGGGGGGTCAATCTATACTGTATAACGTATAGCTTAACTGTAAGGTATATTGAGTTGGCTCCATGGGAGGGCTGTCAGCCATGCAGTTGCAGGGTGGGTGGGTGGGGGCAGTTTGTTACCGGCTAGTCCCGCTGCTGCGCGCTGTGTGTTGTTGTGTAACTAACCGCCTGGTCGACCGTGACCCTGTAACCCCGCGCTGCCTGCTCTCCACTGCTGGAGACCAGCTCCGATGGCCGCCGCGTCGGGGCTGGCTTTTTACGTCTGTTGTTACCGAAAAGGTCGAAAAGATGACCATGATGGAGGGGGGAAAAATTGGAAAATGGGGGAATACTTAAATAAATAATTGTATTTTCAATAGAAAGTGTGTGGGAATGTATACTAATAATAACACAAAATAAAAATGTATAATAAATTATAATAATTAATATAAAATAATTATAATTTATACAAAATAATATGAATCAGAATAATTATAACAACAATAATAATAATGATTATTATTATTTCATTATTATTATTATTATTGTATTATTTTAATAATACCTTCAACTAGTAATATGGTTTTCATTGGGATATATCTCAAAGCGCGACAAACAAATAAACAAATAAGTAAAGAAGAAAACGGAACACAAGCAACAACTCGTCTCGTCTCAATCACCCCCCCAGTCTGCCGTGGCTACCGCTTTGTGTCCGCCCCTCTATATGTCTTGTCTCTGTGTGTGTCTCTCTCTCTTTCTCCCTCTCTCTCTCTCTACCCTCTCCCCGCCCTGCCCCCCCTTCCCTGGCCCCGCCTCCCCATCCCTCCCCGCCTTCCCCATCCCTCGGCCCCGCCTCCCCCTTCCTCCTCCCCCCCCCCTCCTTTAACACTTCCAGTTTCAGCCGTCTGTTCAGCTCGTCGGGCGGCGCGGGCAAGAGGCCGGTGGGGGAGGCGCCCGTCAACCTCAAGTACAACGCGCCGACCGCCCAGGTGCAGCCGTCCGTCAAGAAGAAGAGCAGCACCCTGCAGCAGCTGCCCAGCGACAAGAGCAAGGCCTTTGACTTCCTCAACGAGGAGTGAGTCACGGTCACGTGGTCACAGCTTCGACACGCCCCCCACTTTAATAGACTCCTCCTATTATACCACCAGGCGTGAGCGTGTTTAGCCATTCCAATCGGTTTCAAAAACCGGTTGGAATGGCCCCCCACTTGACATCACAAGTGGGAGTGTCCACCCAGATGTATGGTGGATAGATCAGCCTCATCAGTTGCTAGTCCACTGGGTAGGCTGATCTATCCAGCATACTTCTAGGTGGACACTGGTGATGTCAAGTGGGGCCATTCCAATGGTTTTAGAATGGGTTTCAAGAATTTCCTTCGGGATTAATAAAGTTCTATCTTATCTTATCTTAGAAACCGCTTGGAATGGCTAATCACACTCACACCTGGTGGTATATGTCTCCTTTAAGTGGCTTTTCAGGGGTTCCTCCAACACAGGACACAGGAAGTTGTTCATGAACCGGTTTATTGTAGATTTTGCAGAAGTTTGTGGACAGAGCAGGAATTTTTTGGGGGCGTGATTCTTCTCGTTTTGAAGTGGAGACCGTTTTAACTCATCTTGTCGTGTTGTTATCGCGTGTGTGTCCTGCAGGGCGGCGGCGGACAGCGTGGTGTCCCGGCGGGAGCAGAAGAGGGCCCAGTACGAGCAGGTCAAGGCCCACATGCAGAAGGAGGATGGGAGGGTGCAGGCCTACGGCTGGAGCCTGCCCCACAAACACAAGGTATGGGAGGAGGGGACATATTATGCCACCAGGTGTGAGTGATTACTAGATCAGTTTACCTGTCGGTACAGTCCACTGGGTAGGCTGGCAGACTGATCTAGTCAGCATACATCTAGGTGGACATTCCCACTTGTGATGTCACGAGACGGTGGTCACATCGCAATTGTGAAATGGCTTGCAATGGCTAATCACACTCACACCTGGTGGCATAATATGTCTCCTTTAAAAGCATTGTTTGCTCAAAATGTTGAAAAATTGCTTGTCTTGCACCAAGAATTGCTAACTAACAAATGACAATTCTAAACGAGTTTATTTGCACAATTACATGAAATGTAAATATAGAAGAAACTAATGCACATTGTCCTAAAATGGTAACGTAAGCTAAAAATAATTCCCCCCTAGCCTACTGATTGTAAAATTACCCCAAAATGCTCATCATAATGATCTGCTCTGACCTCATCCCGCTCATCATAATGATCTGCTCTGACCTCATCCCGATCCCCCTCCCGTTACATTGCCTTAAATTGCATATATTTACACATTTTAATAATGGCAGGCCTGTCCCACCACTTTTAGCACAAAGTGAACATGTTCGAGGGGGTGCATTAGTACAAAATAAATTGTTTGAGACCTGTTGCTCTAGACTTGACCACAAAACCGTAATAGTGGACTTATTACGACTTGTTATTACACCGTGTGATGGAGTGATAAGTAAGTGACCCTGTGGTTGGTTTTGGTTCCTCTAGGTGTCCAACGGGGGTCAGTCGGACAACAAGGTGAAGAACCTCCCCATCCCCGTGTTCCTCAGACCGCTGGATGAGAAGGACGCTTCCATGAAGGTACCCGTGTGCTTGTCTGTTGAGTTTAGTCGGTTACTTTGGACTCAATGTGGCATTTTGTGTGGAGGATCCATCATCCAGTCGACTATTCAATGCATCTACACGTGTTTTGAAAGTGTGTGTCGCACTGCACTGTGCATAGTGTACTATATCCACATCCAAAGATCTATATCACGAGTTACACTGTCAATCGATTATTGCAGTTGTGCCACATTTTAACTTGATGGAAGAATCCATATAAATGTACAAATATACATGTGTAATAACACATATTGGTGGATTATGAATTGTATCTTCTCTAAATGTGTATTCTGTGCTTTATCGAGCAACACACTTTAGCCACAGACTATAAAAGACACAATTGCACATTTTGGGACAGAAGTGAACAGACTGTTCCTGTTTGAATGAACTCAGTAGTTCCAGAGTAAAGTGTGGGCTTGTGTCTGTATTATTATTATTATTATTATTATTATTATTATCTCAGTTCACTGTGTGTGTGTGTGTGTGTGTGTGTGTGTGTGTGTGTGTGTGTGTGTGTGTGTGTGTGTGTGTGTGTGTGTGTGTGTGTGTGTGTGTGTGTGTGTGTGTGTGTGTGTGTGTTGTGTGTTCCAGCTGTGGTGCGCGGCGGGTGTGAACCTGTCGGGGGGCAAGACCCGGGACGGGGGCTCCATCGTGGGGGCCAGCGTGTTCTACAGCAACGCCCCCGGACCAGAGACCCCCCGCAGGAGGACTGGGGGATCCCAGAGCAGCCTGGACAAACTGGACCAGGAGATAGAGGTACGTACACTCACTCACTCACTCACTCACACACACACACACACACACACACACACACACACACACACACACACACACACACACACACACACACACACACACACACACTGCATATACAGTAGACTTTTGTATTCTATTACTAACAGTTATAATGTCTGTGTGTCTGTCTGTGTTTGTGTATCCAGGACCAGCAGCATGAGCTCCGGCAGCAGGACGAACTCTCCTCGCTGGTGTGGATCTGCACCGGCGCGCAGGCCTCCACCAAGGCGGTGGTCATCGACGCCAACCAGCCGGGCAACATCCTGGACAACTTCCTGGTGTGCGACTCCCATGTCCTGTGTATCGCCAGCGTTCCAGGTGTGGCCCCGCGTCCAATGTTTACAATCGCTTCCATCGTTAATATTGAAAAAAAAACACATGCTTGTTGGAAAAGCATGCCCTGTTCAGTTCTGTTCTGAACGGGCCGTTCGCTTGGCCTACAGTATTGCTGTTTGCAGCTTTCTTGAGTACTGATCATCCACACAACTTGACATTGGGGTGCTCATCGATAGATCTGCCAAGTGTGAAGTCGATCAGATGCAGTTGTCGATAAATATCGAAGGACAGACATAATGACAGAGACTCCTCAAATTATTATTATTGTATGTGCTGTGATTTCATCTGTGGTGTACACTTTTTGTATTGGTTTAAATATACTGTACATTCATAATATGTTCGAGGATATGTAAGGAATAAACCACAGATGGCTGTCCCCTTATTGGATAAATAAGTACATTACAGGGCCGTCGCGTCATCATGGAAACATCTGGTCGATGTTCTATTTTACAAGTAATGTTGGATTTATAGCGCATTGATTCTGATCTGTTAGAAAGTGGAGTGTCCCGTTATTAGAAAAAAAGTATACGTACCCTTTGAACGTTGACCAATCAGGATCAAGTATTTCAACGATGCCTCGGTATAACGTGTGTTCATTAATATATATTTTCATTTTAGGTGCAAGAGAGACCGATTACCCGGCCGGAGAGGTGGTTCCTCTGAACTCTGAGGCAGGGCCAGTGGAAGAGGACGGCTCCGCCTCCGCCGCAAACGCCTCGACAAATGGCGCCGGCGAGAGTGGCGGTGAGGGCGTGCTCGGCGGCATCACAGTGGTTGGCTGCGATGCCGAGGGGGCAGCGGCCATCCCCCAGACGGCAGGAAGAACTGCGGAGCCGGACGGGGACGAAGGTAAGGAAGGGGTAGTGCATTCTGTAAACCTGCATTCTTTCTAATGGCCAGCAGGGGGCTGACACCACTGTTTGTAAAATAAAGTTTGATTCTATGGTAGCGGAAGAGAAAAATTACCCGACTGACTTCTCACTTGATTTATTCACTCAACCTTTTCCTAATGACTTTATGGTCTCAAGTCTTATTCAATACAGCAAGATTGCATTTTGTACATTATGTTAATTTCAGAAAATTATGCTTCATGATGAGGCAAAACCAACAACATGTTAAGCTGCTGTCGAACCCCAAGGGCTCCACTGAAAATATACTTCGTCACCAGCGGCACATCGACTCAACGCTGAATGTGCTCCACAGGGAAAGTCATGAACTCCGAGTTTCTTTGTACATTGAAAAACAATCACATAATACAGAATATGAAGTCAGCACTTATATGCAGGGAGTTATGTCAGCACTTGTGAGTGGAGTTGACGCTAGCATTCTCCACTCGCTCCGTGTTTTTGTTTTTGTTTGTTTTTTTGGACGGAGCTGTCCATTAATTATTACGGCAGCGTTTCCCAGCCGAACTAAAACCTTGATCGGAACGCCCATTAGCTGATTAGCTAGCTCACACACACACACACTCAACACAACAAACACTGTGTGTGTGTGTGTGTGTGCATGTGTGTGTGTGTGTGTGTGGTGTGTGCGTGTGTGTGCGTGTGTACGTGTGTGTGTGTGTGTGTGCGCGCGCCTGCCTCTCCAGATGCCAGGCCCGCTGAGCAGGCGGTGGAGGCGTCTGAGGCCAGCACGGGGCCCTCAGACCGGAGGAAGGGGCCGAGAGGGGCCTACACCGAGCACATCTTCACAGACCCCCTGGGGGCCCAGAAGAAGGACCCCCCGGCTGGCTACTCACAGAGGTACTTATAGATATTTTATTTTAGTTTAACCTTTTTTATCTAGATTGCATCATTGAACTCTCTTCTGATGGACACTAAAGCCCACCACCTCATAATGCTGTCTGTCTGTCTGGCTGTCCCTCCGTCCGATCCGTTTCCAGGGAGAGTGACCTGCTGAAGGACGGCGTGAGCTCCGTCACCACCACCGCTGCCCCCGGTGGCGGGGAGGAGCAGGACCTCATGCGAGAGGAGGCCCACAAGATGAGCAGCGTGCTGCCCACCATGTGGTTGGGGGCGCAGAACGGATGGTGAGTTCTGTCATCCTCATTGGAGATCTAGGCTGTATATGGATATTATATATCGATATGAGACTAGATATTGTCTTAGAAATTCTCATATTGTGATCTTATTAATCCCGAATTTCCGGGATTAATAAAGTTCTATCTTATCTTATCTGGTGTCAAGTGTTGTCTTTTCCTGGTTTTAGCAGGTGCATTGCAGTAAAGTGATTTTATTTTCTATTATTTGCCCTGAAGTTCTTAATAAAATAGTTATTTTCAAGTACTTAATTCCGTATACAAAAGGAATATACAAAAATAGGCTGTACATATGGTTAATTTATATCGACTATTTATTTATTGAATGGCCAGGAAACATGCTATCGTAATGGGTTAGAAGGTTTTGACCATATCGCCCAGCCCTACGTCATCACCCTTGTCATGGCTACGTGTTTTTGTGTTTTTTACGTGTAGTATAGATTCTCAGTTTGTCTGTCCACTGATTACTGTGTGTGTGGTTAACTTGTGTGTGTGTGTGTGTGTGTTCCCAGTGTGTACGTCCACTCCTCGGTGGCTCAGTGGAGGAAGTGTCTCCATTCCATCAAGCTGAAGGATTCGGTGCTCGGCATTGTGTGAGTACCAGAGCCCAGAGAGGAGCTGGACGGTCGTATATTCAGCTTCACTCAGCTAATTGATGGTGCTGAGTTTGGGTTTCTTTTTGCGCAGGCACGTGAAAGGACGGGTTCTGGTGGGCCTCTCTGATGGCACCTTGGCCATCTTCCACAGAGGAGTAGGTGAGAGAGAGCAGAGCACCACTTCAACCCGCTTGTGTTCCATGTGTGACATCATATCCTACTGCACGGCCATAATGCCGCCACCACCAGGAAATGATTCGTTTTCAACTCGATTTGTGCTAAAAGTTGTATATGCTCTATATCATTTTAATACATACACGCCCTTATCTTATATAAGTCTAATACATACACAACAATATATTTTTTCGTACTACTACACATAGATTATAAACCAGAGACAACTCATTGAAATGGGTTGAGAAATAAATGTAAATGTTCTAGTAGTGGTGTTTATCCAGAGAAAAACCCAAGCTCCCCTTTTTACTTGGATGTGTTGACATGCCACCATATTGGAGAGGTCTTGACCTCTCCAATATGGCGGCGGCGGCGTTGACGTATCGTAGCAACAACGCGCCGAAGCAAGTCAATGCGGCGTCTATGTATTTACATCACATGTCTATGGTCTGAACATGCTTGTGTGTGTGTGTGTGTGTGTGTCTGTGTGTGTGTGTGTCCCAGACGGCCAGTGGGACCTGACCAACTACCACCTGCTGGACCTGGGCCGGCCCCACAACTCCATCCGCTGCATGGCGGTGGTGCACGACCGCGTGTGGTGCGGCTACCGCAACAAGATCTGCGTGGTGCAGCCCAAGGCCATGAGGATCGAGGTGGGTGTTCAGGTGGCTGGGCGGGCTGGGTCTGCCTGGTTCTGTAAAGTCCTGTCTCCTGTCTGCACGACCAGGACTTTGGCGGGGGGCGGAGACAAACTCTCTTCAATATTGTGAATTTGGACTGCGGTACCCATCTCTAAACACTGGGTGTCATTGTTGCATATATCACCTTTAATCATTGACGCTGTTACATATTGCACCTTTAATCATTGACACTGTTACACATAGCACCTTTAATCACTGACACAACACAACCCTCGACACCACAATGGCCCCACTAAACCCATCCTCTCCTCTACCCTCCCCACCCTGCAGAAGTCGTTTGACGCTCACCCCCGCAATGAGAGCCAGGTGAGGCAGCTGGCCTGGGACGGCGACGGCATCTGGGTGTCCATCCGGCTGGACTCCACGCTGCGGCTGTTCCACGCGCACACGCACCAGCACCTGCAGGACGTGGACATCGAGCCCTACGTCAGCAAGATGCTGGGTACGCCGTTACTTCACACACACACACACGCACACACACCCAGCCTACCCAGTGGACTGAACTGTACCGACGGGTAAACCGATCTAGTCAGTATACATCTAGGTGGTCATTCCCACTTGTGATGTCACTAGACGGTGGTCACATGGCAATTGTGAAACGGCTCGCAATGGCTAATCACACTCACACCTGGTGGCATAATATGTCCCCTTTAAAAAGGTTGAATATATAATAAACATTCACATAAACAACAAGCATATAATGGTATCCTTGTTTATATTAGTTCTTTAATATTCTAAAATAATCTTTATATTAATGTTTATATTTATTTATATTTATTTATATTTTATATATTATATTTGTTTTAAATGTATTGTGTGTGTGTGTGTGTGTGTGTGTGTGTGTGTGTGTGTGTGTCTCCTCCAGGCACAGGGAAGCTGGGTTTCTCCTTCATCCGCATCACGGCCCTCATGCTGTCCTGCAGCCGCCTCTGGGTCGGGACCGGCAACGGGGTCATCCTGTCCATCCCACTGACCCAGAGTAGGTCCACACACACACACATACACACATACACACATGCTATACACATGCATGCATACACACACACATGCGATACACACACACACAAGCTAAACACGCATACACACATACACACACATAAACGCACGCTAAACACACGTACACACATGCTAAACACGCACGCACGCACACACACACACTCACACACGCTAAACACATGCACAGACACTAAACTTGCACACAGACAAGCTAAACATACACACACATGCTGAACATGCACACACACGTACCTGTGCACTCACACACTCACACACACGTTCTCTCTCTCATACAAAGACTCACTCACACACGCACACCTGCATACACACACTGACACACGCTAAACACACACTCACTCAAGTCAGTGAGTGAGTCACTCAAGACAGTGTTTCTTAAAGGGTTTCTGTCTATCGTCTATTATTGATCGTTATTTGAACTGCGTCATTCAGACTGCGGAAATCAATGGTTATGAATCTTTCATTTCATCTCCTTTCCCCTGCGTTCTATCTTACGTTTCTGTGAGTCACTGTTCTCACAAGGACTCCTCCGTGTTGGAGGTAATGAACTGAATGAGGATGGGCCTTTTTTTCTGTTCCATTCCATTTTCCATATTCATTATTTTTCTTATCGGTGGGAACTGTGCCTGACGACTGGGGCACTCTTTATTTATATCCCCGATAAATGCGGCCGACCAAGGACGTTTTTTATGCAGCGTCTTCGCTTCTTCACGGAAAACGCAAACCCTTACTCATTTATTTCATTCTTTCCGGCGTCTTCAAATGTTCACGACGGCAATCTCCGAATTCAAGCCTTTCTACCGATAGCCTATTGAGTAACAGAAATGGATAGAAACCGCTTCGGTGAGCGTTTTAATGTTTTCACACACACACACACACACACACACACACACACACACACACACACACACACACACACACACACACACACACACACACACACACACACCTGGAGAACATAAAATAACGATAACTCAGGATTTAGTGCCGACCGAGTGAAAGAAGCTGAATAATGCTGAATATTAATATTAACAAGTGGTGTAGAAGACGGGGTCCACCTCCCAACCCCAGGAGTCTCAACGCCCCCGCCCTGCCCCGCCCCTCCCTCGTGATGCGACCAGACGCCAAGACCCCCCCCCGCCCCCCACTCACACACACCACAGAATTATTTTATTTCCGTCTGCATGAATACTAAAGGTGATACAGGATGTACACACCTCGAGTCCACACACACACACACACACATCCGAGTCCTCACACACATCAAGTGCTCACACACACACACACACACACACACACACACACACACACACACACACACACACACACACACACACACACACACACACACACACACACCTCGAGTCTACACACACACATACACCTCGAGTCCACACACACACACCTCAAGTCCTCACACACACACACACATACACACACACACACACACACACACACACACACATACAGCTCGAGTCCACACACACATCGAGTCCTGTCCTCACACACACACACCTCGAGTCCACACACACACACACACACACACACACACACACACACGAGTCCTCACACACACAAAGACACCTGACACCTGCCACCTCTAGACCAAACACACACACACACACACACCTCGAGTCCACACACACCTTGAGTCCTCTCTCTCACACACACACACTCACACACACACACACACACACACACACACACACACACACACACACACAACTCACAAAGCCCTCACACCCGCTCTGCCTTTTCTCTCCAACCCTCCTCCTCCTCCGCAGGATCAGAAGCCAACAAGGCGATGGCGGCGGTGGCAAGCGCGAGGCCGCAGAGCCCAGCAGGGGGCGCTGAGGTGCGCGTCTACGGCGACGACGCCAGCGACAAGGTGACGGCCGGGACCTTCGTGCCGTACTGCTCCATGGCCAACGCCCAGCTCTGTTTCCACGGACACCGGGACGCCGTGAAGTTCTTCGCCGCCGTCCCAGGTAATGAACCGGGAAGTGAGGGGGACAAACACACACACATTTATATATGAGAGAGAGACAGAGAGAGGGAGAGACAGAGAGAGAAATGGAGAGAGACAAGCAGACAGAGAGTTAAAGACAAAGAGACAGAGAGAGAGAGACCATCAGAGAGAGAGAGAGAGAGAGAGAGACAGACAGGGAAACATCAGAGAGACACAGACAGGGGAGACCATCAGAGAGAGAGACCACCAGAGAGAGAGAGAGAGAGAGAGAGAGACCACCAGACAGACAGACAGGCAGTGAGACCATCAGAGAGACAGACAGAGAGAGACCACGTTTTACATCTAAAGTACCCATCACCCATCTCATTGTTGTTCCTTCCCCGCCGACAGGCCACTCAAACCCGTCTCCCTCGGAGGGCGGGGCGGACTCCTCGTCCCAGGACCCTTCCCAGTCCATGCTGGTGATGAGCGGAGGGGAGGGCTACATCGACTTCAGGATGGTGAGGAGGAGGAGGAGGAGGCCGACCACCTCACCTGCTCCCCCGTGTGTCATTAACTGATGAAGGGGCTTTATCCAGAGGCTCAGCAGCTAACCTGTGTGTGTGTGTGTGTGTGTGTGTGTGTGTGTGTGTACCAGGTGACGATGCGGAGGAGGAGGAGCCTAAGATGACCCTGCAGCCCTTCCAGGCGAAAGCGGAGAGCAGCCACCTCATCGTCTGGCAGGTGCTGCCCAACAACGCCTGAGACCACCGACCTCCAACCTCCGACCCGCCCACCGCCGAGCCACCGAGAGAGAAAGAGAAAGAGAGAGGCTGGAGGCGTCCATATTGACGTGAAGCTACATCATTTTAGATCTAAAGCACTTTTTTTTTTTCTTTGTCCTCAAATGCGCAACCCACTGATCTT
The DNA here is from genome assembly GCA_002895965.2 of Coryphaenoides rupestris. Classification (NCBI taxonomy): domain Eukaryota; kingdom Metazoa; phylum Chordata; class Actinopteri; order Gadiformes; family Macrouridae; genus Coryphaenoides; species Coryphaenoides rupestris. The sequence continues at coordinate 120,551 of PIJE02001394.1, forward strand.
CCTAAGCCCCTCCCCCCAGTCTCGTCCTGAGGGGGGAGGGTCTTGGCGTGGGCCGTCTGACGCAAATCTTCTTATTTCCGCCTTTTTTTTTTGTTAATTTTATGGATTTCATTTGGACATGATGTTACCAAACCAATCACGATCACACATTTCACATGTTTTTGCCCAACGATGCAGAGAGAGAATCATCTTGCTTTTAGCCCTAAACCTGGCAGAGTTTAACGCTTTGATTTCAGCCATCGATGATTCTTCTTCTTGGCGAGAGTCGTCCGTTTAATTTTAATTTAAATTCTCGTTCTCGCCTCTGTAACCACCTCTCGGTTTAAAGCGTTATATACAATTCAATTCCTTCTTACTCCTTCTATCTGACTTCGTTTTTATAAAAGTCATAAGCACGAACGCGATGATCAAATAGGTATGCTCCTGCATACTGACGCAAAAAGGTATTACTGCTACGGGGAGTGGGGTGGGAGGGGCTTATTTGTTGAGTGGGAGGGGTTACAGCAGATGTATTTTATCAGATCTTTGTGAACAAGTTCTGCCCCCCCCCCTCCCGCCCAGCTATAATCAACAGACAGCGCTCCCTATGGGTGAATTAATAGCTATGTTTTTTGCCTTAGGACTATCGACCACTTTGATAAGTGACAGAACTATTTATTCTTTCATGAGAGGATGTTACTGGTTTCGCTACCAAAGGAAAAAAAAAAAGATCAGTTGAGTTGAAAACTCGACGGCATCACCCCCCCCCATCCCCTTTCCGATATAGACCATGATGCCTTTGGTTTTCTAATGCATTTCCTAATGTACAGATAGAACTATTTTTGGAGTTGTTTGGAGAAAAACTAATTGGTGGCGAGTTAAAAAAGTGTTTTGATATTTGATGGGGGGGGGGCAAGGAGGGAGGAGAGACTAATTATTATTATTATTATTATTATTATTATTAGTTGGCCAATAGGAAACCATCCAGAAATAGCCCGACACAGACAGTTTGGACAGCACTACAGGAGTTTTTGGCTCGTATACTGGCCGGGTTTCAGGACAACGTTTAAAAGCAATAGACTCTAGATGCACTCGGATACCCGGCCAATGCGTTGGCGTTGTGTTGCAGAGACACATTTTAAGCCTATTTTTATCAACTTTTTGTTATTCGTTTTTTTTTTTTTTTAAACTACGTTTTTATGTTAAGGTCTTCCCTTCGTCGCAATGTCTCAGTTCGTCGAGGGGGGACGTTGATGTCCGATTAATTAGTGTATCTGAAGGCAAACTGTACAGCCGATCACGCTGGTATTGCAATTTTCTTTTCTCTTTCCGCTCCTGTTCTCGAGAGCTGTATATTGTTTTACAATGTTGGCCACTTCAGTATTTATTATTATTATTATTATTATTATTATTATTATTCTACTACTACGGTGAATGAGCTTTGGCAATTCAGAATGTAACTTTTTGTAGATTGAATACATATACGATGAAATATGAATCATGTGTATGACTGGGCCGTATTATTTTGTTAAATGTTTGTAGCAGTTGCAGCAACAACAAAAAAAGTTATATGAAATGTATTTGACGGCGGGTAATTCTGACGGTTAATTTTACTGAGCTATGCACTATCTGTGGGAGGATTGGAGAGAGTTTAGTTTGGGGGAGGAGGGGAAAAACGGTTTTAATTTCTCCCTCCCACCCCAAACTGGTGTGTGTGTGTGTGTGTGTGTGTGTGTGTGTGTGTGTGTGTGTGTGTGTGTGTGTGTGTGTGTGTGTGTGTGTGTGTGTGTGTGTGTGTGTGTGTGTGTGTGTGTGTGTGGTGTGTGTGTGTGTGTGTGTGTGTGTGGTGTGTGTGTTGTGGTGTGTGTGTGTGTGTGTTCCACTGCAGTGCATACACGACCATGTACTTCTACAGCATCTCTAGCCTTACTTTGTTTAAAGTATCCAATCAATAAAATAAAACCAATTTGTGTTGGTTGGGGAAACTAACAGAGCTGTCGTTGTTGTGTTTTTGTTTGTGCTCGTCTCCGTGGTTATAAGACACAAGTGGTTTTTTAAAGAAGCTGTTTGCCTGCCTTCATCATAACCTTCACCCACGTATGGGCTTGTGTGTGTGTGTGTGTGTGTCGACTCTTAATGCTGGCCAGATGCCTCAAATCACTTAACTGGTAATGTTTAGGCGAGGCTGGTTATGTATCTAGTGTCCAGTCTCCTTACAATTGACCTCTACACAGAGCTGCATGTGTGGCGCAGTTCCGCCCGATCGCCGCTAGGTGGTGGAGTTTAGCCGTGTGGCGGAGCGGAACGTGACGTTAATTGAATCGAGCCGCCACTCCCCGCGTCGTGATTGGTCGACACGTGTTCTATTCTTGGGGACTCGGGTTCCAATCCATTTAATGTTCCTAAAGCGCACCTTTAAAGCGTTACAAGGGGAGTCGAAGCAGCGCTTTAATCTCCTCCCAGGCTCTTCTAGGAGAATGATTGTCCCAGAGTAACGATGCTATAGGGAGTGGCCTTTATTTATTTATTTTGTATTCATTTCTAATCATTTTTATTTATTTATTGTTTTATTTATTCATTATTATATATATTATTTATTTATTGTAATATATTTGTAATTTATTTTATTATATATATATTTTTATTTTATTTATTTATATATATATTTATTTATTTATTTATTTAGTATTATTTATTTATTTAGTATTTAAACTCTCCGGAAATTGCATCCATCCATCCATCCCAACCGACTGTGAAGTTATGTAAGGTGGCCAGCTGGTGGCTCCGGGTGTGTGTGCTCACGGCCAACCCGTGACCTATTGCCCCCTCGTGTGTGTGTGCTTCCTATTTTTCTTTCTTTTCCTTTTTTTCCCCCAACGCAACCCTCCCACCACCAGAGACTACACAGATTATTTTCTGATGGAGGGGACACTGCCAATTCAATTTCTACCCATGAGTCGTAATCTTCTTAACTATCTCTAGTATTATCCCCCAAATGAAAATTTCTCTTGTTGGAGTGATGAGCATACGGTATGTTGCGAGAAATGGAAACCAGTATCGTTAATATAAGGATGTTCGTGTTCCGTGTAAATTATGACCAGCATTAGTTTATTAGAGCCACCCCATATGTAACAACTGTTACCTGAAGCCTTGTGTTTTTTTACTCTACATGAATGCAAATTATTTCAAATGCAAATATTTCACTGATCCTAACATATTCAAAACTATTTAAAATGGCAATAAAATCTAAAGAGCTTGTGTGTGCGTGTGTGTGTGCATGCATGTGTGTGTAAATCATCAACTCGGTGCATTCTTGCAGGGGTAAAGTTTGTGTAAACCACAATTACAACAGTTACACATATATTTTCCTTTGTGGTCGAAGTCTATAACTGTCTTCTCCTCCACTGTTGCCATAATGTGGGTTTGTATATTGTGCATTGCTGTGTGTGTCTATTCGGTGTCACGTGTGTGTGTATACCCTAAATGTATGTGTGTTTGTGTGTGTGTGTGTGTGTCATGGCTCCTGGAGCCATTACATAAGATCTCTTGTCATTGGGTTATATGGGGGTCGCTCATATGTGTGAGGATGCAGTGAATCAATCACCTGCTGTTTATGAGGCTGGTGCCCCTCCCCCAAAGATCTGCCAGGTCAGGGCTTCAATCATACACAAACAGACACACACACACACAGGCTTGAAACTACCCTAGAAGACATACAGACAGACACACACACACACACACACACACACACACACACACACACACAGGCTTGAAACCTACCCTAGAAGACATGTATACACATACATATACACACACACACACACACACACACACACTACAAAACAACACAAACACACATTTATCTCCACAAGCAACAGTGGAAGGAGACTGTTACAGACTTTGACCAGAAGCAGCATAGTATATATATATATATGTGGTTGTTGTTGTTGTGGGTTTTTACACAAAACTCTATCCTGGGTCCACTAAGCTGATGATTTACAAGGGCTTGTCCTCACAGTGTGGGCGAACATGCGTGACCTTAGCCTGTTTTGACCACACACACTTGTCGCGTTGCCCAGATTACATGAAGGCACGGACGCAAGGTCGAGCTGCCTTGTCACGACCCAGCGCGCCTATCGCACCCAACCGCTCGCAGCTGACCTGCCCCGATAACAAGGTTTTAATCAGAAAGCCTTGAACCACCGCTGGCCCTGCAGCGTAATGCATGAAAACAACGCAACGTTATGATGGAGAAAGTGGGTTGGCGTTTTCTTTTCCAGACAAGATTCAAGATTCAAGAACTTTAATGGTGCAGTGAAATAAAAAGTGGCGATGCCCAACAGAACAATACAATACAAATAACACAAACTGGAGGAACAGAATATGAATATGCCAAATTGGCAGAAGGAAATATCAATAGATAGCATAGTACGCCACTTAGACTGCATTCTAAGTGCTATGGCTAGTTCAAGGAAATGGAATGCCAGAGCTAAAAAAATGTGAAAAGGTTCGACGCCTGCCGACCTAACTCAATAGCTCACTAACTAATGTCACAATGCAATGCGTTAAACAAACATGGTTCTCCGGCCCTCCCCCCCCCCCCACTTGGTCACTGTGTCTTCACGGTAACATCACGCAAAGGTCCGCCGAAGGGAGGGAAGAGACACCAAGGTTGAAAGTGGGAACAGGTGAAAAAAAACAAACAAATGGACTTTGAGAGGAGTTTTTGGGAGCCCAGAGGGTGAGCTGAGGTGAGGTAAGGCATACACGTACACACACACACACACACACACACACACACACACACCACTCTCTCTCTCTCAAAAAAATTTCTTTCACGCCCTCTTGTACGGCCCACGTGATTCCACGGCACCATGGGTGCACGCACGACGTGCCTCCAGTCCGAACCTAGCGGGGCCTCGGGCTGCCTGCTGCTGCTGCTGCTGTAAACCGCCGGACTGGCTGCTGCGGCATCTCGGATTGGCTGCGGTTCCCAGTGGGATTGATCCGTGTAATCCGGGCCACGAGAAGGCACAATATCGCCGGCGTCTGTGTCCAGCTTCCCTTTGTCGCTTCCGATCCGAACACGAGACTGTGAAAATATCCTCCGACCCCGTCTCCCTTCTTCCCCTTTTTAACGCTCGCTTGCTTAATTTACAACCGCATGTATTTAACCATGAATGTCACCCTGTTCTCCGGGCGTCACGGCAACGGTGACCCCGCCCTCCCCCTCGCCGCCGTTGATGTGAAAATGTCCGTCTGCGAAAGAGAGCGGAAAAAAAAAACCTGCCCACGTCGGCATGACTTGGAATTGTGTGTGTGTGCGTGCGTGTGTGTGTGTGTGTGTGCTCTTGTTGTTGCAACAAGCATTTGTAGTTCACTGTGACCCTTGAGGGAAGTCAGAGGGAGTCGCACTCACAGTTCAGACGCAGGTCACACACACACACGTGCACACACACGCACACACACACACACACACACACACACACACACACACACACTGCTGCCCTCTGGCTGAGTTCATCAGAGCTGTGTTTTGCCCCAAATTCAATTCACGCCAACTGAGTTAAGGTGCCTTCACTTCACTTCACTTCACTTCACTTCTCGGCGATGTCAGGGAGGGGAGGAGGGGCCTAAAGCATCGAAGTTGGAATTATTTCAATTTTGACCCTTGACCCTTCATATCGAGATTGAGAGAGAGAGAGAGAGAGAGAGACAGAGAGAAAGCAAAAAAATAACCTCTCTTAACTCGAGCGAGGTGAACCCTGCGTGAGTCCTTTGTTGTGTCTCAGATAAAGTGTGTGTGTGTGCGTGTGTGTGTCTACACCCTATGACCCTATGAGTTTTGTGTTTTTGATCTTTCAACTCTTTATTCTTTTACAGCAAGCTGAACCAGAAACTGCTTTTCTCCGTACTTCCCCCGCAGTAATCTAGTTCCTAGTCGCTTCACAAACTGTATAAATCGCTAACTTACTTCATACAAAATGGCACCGGGTGGTGGGCAGCACCGGCAGTCTTGTTCTCGCCGCTCGTGTAACCGAGTAGCCGACACAAAACGCAAAGAAAAGCAACGTTTGGTTATTTATTTTAATGTTTGCGCGTTGTTTGCTCAGATCAGGTAGGCTGCGTCGGGCCGGGGCTTAAGTAACAGCGGCCCGGGCTGTTTGCTCTGTAAGCTACACCGCGCCCGCAAGGTCACACACACACTGGGCGCCTTTCAGGATGGAAAAATACACGGAAAAATACACACACACACACACACACACACACACACACACACACACACACACACCGTATATTTGGGAGATCATTCAGATCTTTTTTTTTTTCGATTTTCCATCCTCTGTCCCACACTATATAAGGCTTGTTGTGGACCTCAGGCTTTACTTTACAACGATTCAATACGGGCTCCGTTCTTAAAGCAACAGTTTGATAATTGACGGTTGATCATAGTCATAGCTCTTCTGGGATACGATTCGATTTAGTGGCCTACGATCTATATATTGCGATCCAACCACATTTTATAAGAAAGTTTGAACCAAATAAGCAAGTCACAAATGAGTACAACCAGATTGTGCTTGTGTATACACGTGGAGTGTGTGTGTGTGTGTGTGTGATTGGTCACCTGGCCCAAGTTAGAGTCTGGTGTTGGGCGAGGCTGCACACTTGGTGGTGCATCGGCTAATGAATTGGCACTGCAGGTTAAAGCAGCCATCGCCACACACACTCAGGAGCGTGCTAGCAGGCTAGACTGTGCCCACCTACCACATTATTTACCATCCTGCCTGTGTCCGGTGTTGGAGAGCCTCCGGAGAGTCTACTTTGAGTGCTGTCTAGCAGCAGCTAATGCTACAGTATACTGTATACCCTCCGTGGCTTATTGAAGAGATGGTCTGGAGAAGTCTAGCTCATGTTCTGGTGTGGCGGTCATACTTTGAGATAGATAAACTGATCTGAAGCCTATTTTTATTGCAGCAGATTCTCCATGAAGCTTTCCCCCCCAAGCACCTCCTAACTCAATAAGTTATAGTTTTTGCCAAACTTTGGCAAAACTTTTTTTTCTGTTTTTTCTTTGCTTGGTACTTGAGCTCTTAAGTTTTACTTCACTTCCTGATGTAATGTTTGATTGGATGGCGCTGTAGCTGGAGGTAACTGAGCATGACGATGCATTTGCATAAATTACAGGCGTGAGAGATGAGATCGGGAAGAAGATAACTACGACAGTTAAGAAGACATCGAAGAATCCTTTGATGATGCAGGAATCTTCGACCCATCTTTCTAAAAATGTGTGTGTTTATCTACGTGTGTGTGTGTTGATCTGTGTGTGTTTATGAGTGTGTGTGTGTTTGCTTGTGCTCAGAGGCCGGTGATGACGTCACCTGCGATTGTTCCGCGGCGGCGCAGAGCGGGCGCAATAAATTCAGGGTTCGCAGGTGCCTGCATAATTAATGTCTGTCCGAGACGGAGTCGGACGCGGGCGCCGCCTCTGGATCTGGCAGTCGCGCCGAGAGGTCATGCCCTCCACCACCACCACCACCTCCTCCCTCCACCCAGCCACCACCACCTCCTCCTCCTCCACCAGCACCACGAGCAGTAGCAGCACCTCCATCGTCCCCCGAGGCCCAGTAACAGGAGCCGACCTCCTCAGATTCTCGCTGACCTAGTTGTGCTCGGTGCGGAGCACACCTGGACCCCTTGCCGTAAAAAAACAACTCTCCTGGCTGCGTCGCTGTCCGCGGGTCGACGTGAAACGAGACAATTAACACACACACACACACACACACACCTTCAAAACAAACGCAGGGCAGCCATGCAGGTGATGGTGATGATTAAACCCAAACGTATTTAATAAATAAACGGGTACAGGTGACGTGGATAAACTAAGACGAAATCTCTTCCAACTAAAACCGACACTGAACAGAACACATAACAAAAACAATGAACTGACAAGGACTGACTGGGGAACGAGAATAAAATCCGTAATCTGAAAACGTCCCAC